>JAJJMA010254038.1:0-15108 GCA_023529015.1 Papaver nudicaule | reverse complement strand
ACTGATTTGGCGGGATCCGTTTTTAAATAATAATTTTTTAAAACAAATCTAAGCGAGATAAATTGTCTCGCTCAACTTCTTTTTTAGTTCAAAAAAATATTGAGAAAGATTCTTGGAAACCATTTTGAACGACAAGTATTCTCCCCAACTGACGCTGTCATTCAGTTCCAAAGCACCACACCATTGCAAACAGCCTTAGAGCCTATTTTGTTATAACATTAATAGGATGGTTATACTATCGATTTATACAGAGAGACATGCCTATCCACGGTGGATAAAAGAAGAGAGTAAAGATTAAAATGGTCCACCCTTATAGCAATTATGGTACGAGGCTCCAAGCATATGTTGTCCAACTAACACCAAGATGTTACTAATCGATGAGTTATGACGATTGTGTGAAAAAAAACTAGGGAGTGCAAGGTTTGAATCATCTATAAAAACAAAAAGATATAAGTTTTTTTTTCTAAAGAAAAGAAAATATAGAAACATAAGATCTAGTAAAACAATGGCATAAAAATTACATAGAGTATATCAATAGTATAAAACACATCGAAGACAAGTTTGCCTAGACAAACGGACCGTTGCGATCTCGCCAAATGTGAGATCTAAGGGTTGTGGTTGTTTTGGATCCTTCATTTCACATTAAATACCTTAAATGATTATTGACCCACTTCATAATTTTCCCTTAAACCATGTTATGTTTATGTGTTTTATTAATTAGTGTGTCATTAATTTTTTTTTAATCAAAAATTTATTAATTAATCATTATAGATGTCTCATTAATGAATCTAATAAATATTTTTAAATTATATGATAAATTTTGATAGGATTATATCAATGGATATTGGTAACAAAATTGGATCCTTCATCTCCCATTAAACTCCATAATGGTCATTAGCCCACTACATGATTGCCCATTAAAAACTATGTTATGTTTATGTGCTATATTAATTAGTGTTTCATTAATTTTTTATAATCAATAATTCATTAATTATCATTATAAAAATCTCATTAAATTTTCAAAAAAATAAAATAATTAATTAATAATAAATATTTGTTTACATATGATAATTTTGATAAGAATTGTATCAATAGACATTGGTGACGATTGTGGTGGTGTTGGTTAGTAATAGTGGAAACTGGTGGTGGTTGTTATTGGGGTGGTGGAGGCGGTAACCCTTAACTGTGGTGGAAGAAGCAGTGGCAATGGGTGGTTTTTGTGGTGGTGGATGTTTGTGAGTAATAGTGGACAATATTAATTTTGTGTCATTATGCACGGGATGTGTTTCATCATTTTTGGCACGATTGATAAATATGGTACCAAATATTCCGTGCCGATATCAAATTTATGTAGGAACAAAAAATAGCCATGACAGTTGGATCAGTCAAATGATACCTATGCAATCATGGATAACCGCCCATATAAATGACAGTTATTAGTGTCAAAATAAAATCATCTGCTATACAAAAGAAAATATACGGTAAAAAATAAAAATTTAATGGAACAAACTAATTGTCACTTTATATTGACGGCGGCAAAATGAGTACTAGCGTATCTATGTGCTTTGTTTGGAGAAAAAATGCGACTGAAGGTATGCTCCTCAGAGTCTTATATAACTATCGGATTAATAAGATATAATCTAAGACGTTTATTTCTACAACGTAGAAGGTTCTGCATGGTCAAACGGCACAACTGGATTCATGGCTCCCGAACAAAAACTTAAGAAAACAGTTGAGGAAGCTAGAAAACCTAGGAAAATCGGAGATTCAAGTAATTTTGCTCATTCTTATATCGTATGAAACACACCGACAAAGTAGAGTGTCATACAACGCATAACATATAAATTGCAATTTCGCTATTTGAATTAATACTATCGGAATGCTCTCCGAAATAACCACAAATGTTATGGAGAAATTACAGAAAGTCCATCTATGAAGATCTGCAACTTAAGATTGAAATAATATACGGAAACCACATGAGGGGGATCAGAATTATGGAAATATTGTATGATGCTCCACGATGAAGGTAAATTGGAACCAATAATTAAATGTAATCAAACGAGATTGAGATATGTAATGCAAACCTAAGTATAACATATAACTGTTTGCCAGGGCAAATTTACAGGGTAACGAGTATTCTAAAATTTACAGGATAACGAGTATTCTAGAATTTGGGGTGTTATGAGGCGACATGAGAAGAAGAAAACTATAATTCATAGGAACATAGTACTGTATTAAACAGTCCCGTGCCGTCTACGGCACGGGCAAATACCTTGTATATATATATATAGTGTGTGTGTGTGTGTGTGTGTGTGTGTGGTAAGTTTCAGATCGTATGATAGACTTTTAGTTCATCGATCTATATGTTTTAAGGTAATTGAGAGGTTTTTAACTCTTTATAATAAATTTAAGTGTATGTGTAACGTATTTGAGTGTCTGATATTTTTAAGATTTGGTGTGTTCTCGTAAACGTGTTATGTCGTAACTGTATAAGTGTTCATGTCGTGCAACTTCGTTCAAGTGGTGGCAGTTCATCAATCAAAAATTACCCAACCAAAGGTTAGTTTCTTTGTTGAAGCATGACCAAAATTTAGTTATATCCAGCCTAAGTTATTAGTCAATTAAGCCTCATTGTCAATCTGCATCTATAAAGCCAGAATCAACAAACCATTATTACTAATATACTTAAACACATCCGAAAACATTCTAATGTTGATATGTTGCCTGTAATTTTGGGTGCAAAGCATTTCAATTTTGAGTCGTAAAACCAAAGATATATATTAGTCCTAAAATTGGTTGAACCAAATTCTAAGAGACGCAAATAAACAAAAGGACACATATGTGTATGATTTTTACCTGTATCTTGTGATTTCTCAGTAAAGGATTGTCAAAGGCAGGCTGCTTATATATGTCAATACAGTCGATTATGTCGCCGTATTTCATCTGGAATTTATATTTTTACAAACACCATGTTACCATTGTATTAATATAGAAACAAAACGCTCAAATATGGACTAACTAAAATTCATGCACAATGAGAAGCACGAAATCTAATACCTTAATAGTCATTACCGGGGGCTTGTTCAATATCTTGAGTTTTTCTTCAATTTTCTGTTCTTCTTCTTCAATAATAGCCTTTGTTTCTCCTACTGCAAAGTAGTTCATACTCACAACCTTATGAAAAATTAATGAAATAATGAAGATTTTCGTCAGGAAACCCATTTTCATGATCAAAATTAATTCACAAAACGTTAACACGATTCGATGCTTTTGTGTAGGTTATTGACTGGTTAGATAAGTGTATTATACATAACATAGATGCATGCATATATATACTACCCCACTTGTCAAATTTATTTAGAGGATATATGGATTAATGGATAAATGTTTAGTAGTAATTACTGCTTTATTATCAACCTCATTTTCATTTATGTTATCGTGATATTTCATAATTTTAGAATCTACAATTTTAAAAATAGGAGAATTTGCTTCAGCCAGAAAGAAAAATAAAAAAAAACAACCAGGGAAATATTCTCAAAGATGATTTGATTAAGTTTTTGTTACATTAAGGATTCTTCACAACATAACATATATGCATGCACATATATCCACTACTATTACTTGGCTAATTTATTTAGACAAATATATATGGACTAATGGATGCAATATATTTAAAACTAATTATTTTCATAATATCTATTTCATTCATTTCCACTTATGTTACCGCGATATTTTACGATTTTAGAATCTACTATTTTTAACCAGGGGAATATGCTCCACACACACAAAAAAGAGAGGAGAATATTCTCAAAGATAATCAGATTAAGTTTTTTTTTTCTTTCTTTTTTCTTTCTTGTTATTTCATTTCCACTTATGGATTAAAACTAATTAATGTTATGTTATTTATTTCGTTGCCACTTATTACCGCGATATCTTATTACTAGAGAAATATTTTCCTTGTAATGTGCTGCCAAGCTTGAGTGGGAATGGGTACTGGTTGAAGCAACCCTGCTGGATGTTGATGCTCAACCTTATTTCTCTGACAGACATCACAATTACTGACAAGAAGTAAGACATCTTTTTTTCAATCTTTGCCAATAGAAGTATAATCTTGCTATCATATAACTTGCTTGTGTACCAGAATGACCCCCAACGGCAGAGGAATGCACTGACTCCAAGATAGTAGTCCTCACATTTGTAGAACTGGCCACATAAATTCTTCCCCTGTATCTGAGTATGCCTTCAGAATAAGTATAATGAAGTATTGCAGATGGATTCACTAGCAGTTGTGCAATCATTTGCTGAGCCATACTATCATGTTCATAGCTGGTGATGATGTCCTGAGCCCAGCTGGGAGTGGATAAGGTCATGGACTTGCATGAAGCAAGAGGGTCAGCAAGGGGTAATCTTGATAGGGCACCAGCTACAGTATTGTCTTTACCTTGCTCGTAATGAATAGTATAGTTCAAACCTAAAAGCTTCATCAACCACTTTTGTTGCAGCACTGTAGTAAGTTTCTGGTCCATAAAATACTTTATGCTTTGCTGATCAGTATTGATGATGAAATGGTGACTAGTGAGGTAGTGTCTCCATTTGGTGACTGCCATGACAACGGTTAGGAGATCCTTTTCATAAGTGGATAAACCCAAAAATTTAGGACCCATGGATTTGCTGAAGAAGGAAATAGCTCTACTTTCCTGCATTAACACAACACCCACTCCTCTTGTACAAACATCAGTTTCTCCAACAAATGTTTTTGAGAAATCAGGTAATGCTAGAACTTGTGTAGTGCACATAGTAGTCTTGAGTGTCTCAAAAGATAATTGTGCTGCAGGAGACCACTGAAAAGAATTCTTCTTTAATAAGTCTGTTAGTGGCCTGCTAATGTTGCCATAATTCCTGACAAACTTTCTATAGTAACCTGTGAGACCCAAAAATCCCCTAAGTTCTTTAAGTATGGATGGAGTTGGCCAGGCTTGCATACAAGCTATCTTGTCAGGATCAGCTTTGACACCATCAGCAGTAATAATGTGACCCAGATACTCCAAAGAAGATTGAGCAAAGCAGCATTTAGAGAGTTTAGCATATAATTGGTTCTCTCTTAAAAGGCGCAACACACATTGTAAATGGTTGGTTGCTCCTCTAAAGTTGCACTATAAATGAGGATGTCATCAAAAAATACCAATACAAATTGTCTCAGAAAGGGTTTGAAAATTGAATGCATTAGTGCTTGGAAGGTAGCAGGGGCATTGGTTAGGCTAAATGGCATAACTTTGAATTCAAAGTGACCCTGGTGGGTTCTAAATGCAGTCTTATGGATGTATGGTTCATGTAATCTAATCTGGTGATACCCAGATCTGAGGTCTATCTTAGTAAAGAGTTGTGCCCCATGTAATTCATCTAATAGTTCATCAATAATAGGGATTGGGTACTTATCTTTGATGGTGATGTCATCTAGCTTGCTATAGTCCACACAGAACCTCCATGTGTTGTCTTTCTTTTTCACCAACAGTATTGGAGATGCAAATGGGTTGTGGCTGTCTTGAATAATACTACCATGGAACATTTCTTGCACTAAGGATTCCACTACAGACTTGTGGATGTATGGACACTTATATGGTCTCAGATTGACAGGTTGAGCATTGGGTTTGAGTGGAATTTTGTGGTCTAAAACCCTTTGTGGTGGCAGCTGAGTGGGTTCAGAAAATACATCTGCAAATTCAGTAATGCTTGATTGAATAGGGTCAGGTATTGGAGTTGGTAAAAGAGCAGCGGAAATAGAGAAAAAATGACCTATCACTCCATGTGTACTTTTCTGGAAAAATTTCTGTACAGCTTTGCCACTGATTTGGAGTAGAGAGGGTGTAGAGGTAACACCATGTAAGGTGATTTGGTGACCTTTATGTTGAAATGAGATGGACAATTTAGCTAAGTTTAATAAGACATCACCCAATTCCCTTAGCAAGTCAGCTCCAAGGACAATATCGCAACCCCCAAGAGGCAACAAATGTAGATTACCTTCAAACCAGTTGCCCTGCATTTCCCACTTCAGTCCTTGACATATTTCAGTACAAGTTGTAGTATCACCATTAGCCACTGTGACCAACAAATGTGGAGTGGTTTGAATTCTACAAGCTAATTTCTTAGCTAGTCCCACATCTAGGAAGCTGTGAGTACTTCCAGTATCTATAAGAACAATGATTTTCTGTCTCTTAAGGAAACCACGAATTCGTATAGTATCACCACTATTACAACCAGTTAGAGCATGGAGAGAAATCTCTATAGGGCTTTCCACCAAGGGAGATCCTGGACAATCAACAAACTCAACCTCTAGCTGCTGACCAGCTTCATCATCAGCTATTATCATGAAGAGTTGGTTTGGTTGTTTGCATCTATGACCTGGTTTGTAAAGTTCATCACAATTAAAATACATCCCCTTAACCCTTTTCTGGTTCATTTGCTCTTGAGTGAGCCTTTTGATGTTTGGTGGTAGAGAAGTGGTTTTTGTGGTAAAATTATGTGTGGAGGGTAAAACACCTTTGGGACACGTGTCAAGATCAGAAGGACTAGGCCCATCCCAAAGATATCGCAGTCATGCTTCGGATCTGCAAAGTGACCTCGAGGAAGAACTCGAGGAAAAAAGACTCGCGCAGACGATCGAAGGATAAGAATGTGAAGCCATCTTCGGAGGACTCACCGAAGGAACCGCCTTACTCGACAGGCTCTGACACCACCACGATTAGTTTGTCTTATTAGCTGTAAACCACTTTAGACTCGGCCTATTGTGTTTACCTGGAAAAACAATGCACCGTCTCTGGGTACTTTCGTAGTGCTCGAGATCAAAGTCGAACAAGACGAGCCTAAACCAAGTCAATGGCCGTTTACGTCTTGCTTCAGTCACAGAGAGGATAGAGGTTGATCTAGGGAGGGAAACAGCGAAGAAATTTGAGATCAGGTTGAGGATGTGTTTTGGGTGTAAGAGTTCAAGATCTCCGTCGTGAAGGTGACTGGAAATCTCCAAGGCTAGAAGTGTGTTGGGTTGCTCAGGTGTGTTTTCTCTGAGGCTCTGGTTTATTCAGGTGTTCTGAATATATGGTTGTCTCTGGAAAGATGTTCAGCCTTGGAAGATAGAGGAGGCCTCTATTTATAGTATTGAACTCACCCTGATCTCTCGATAGAAAAGGTGGGAGTCGTGCAAGAGTGGAGGAGTGGAGAACATGAGTTGGTTTCTGTAACTGCCTGAGTTGTGTAGAACATGTCCACTCGCGCCATCTTCGTATAACTGCCCATCATCTCCATCAGTTTCTTCCTAACTGTCGTAGACCGCCAGACCAATACCCCTATCCCCCCGTGTGATGTTTTGATATCTCGAGTGGTATGCAGATATTGCATGGTTGTGTTGAGTTTGAGTAGTTTTGTGTGACTATGATGCCATGACCAGCATGAGTGTGGTGCTTCTAGGACATTCATGGTAGACGTGTAGGAGTGGCCTTGGCCGCTGGCCAAGGCGGAGTTTCCATGGCGCCGTAATCTGGGCATACCACGGCCTTGGCTATGGCCAAGGCCAGATTCTATAGCATTGTTTGTGTTGTTAAGCTTCTATGGTGCTATGACGGATGGCGCCACGGCCTTGGCCTTTGGCCAAGGCCAATTTGTTAGTAGCGCTATGCGCTGTAAGTCTCATGGCGTCATGGCTTGATGGCGCCACGGCCTTGGCCCTTGGCCAGGGCCAACTTTGTTGTGGCGCCATGGTTCATGGCGCCACGGCCTTGGTCTTTGGCCAAGGCCATATTGCGGCTGGCGTGTTCTGGTCACGCTGCTATGGTATGCGTGCTTGTGCAACAACATACTTGAAGTTATGGTGTGTTTATCCATGGTATGTCAGACCATCCTGAGCTTGGGATGAGGTCTGTTTAAACCTGTTTAGACTGTTGTATGCTTCTCAGAGAGCTCTGGACAGGCCTAGAGCTTCGATATTCCTGAGATTTTCATTAAGACTCGGATGTTGAGTCGTATTAAGAGGAATCCATGAGGATGCATCTCTGTTAACTCTTCACCATGTACCATTGAGCGATCTGGTTCTGATGTCGAGGAATTCGAGGCGATGTCGACATGAAGCAAATTAATGGGTTTAATGTGCTGGTGAGATTATCAGTACTGCACTATGATATCATCCTCTCCACTGGGAGTTATAAGAGACAACTCATAGAGAGTTTATTCAACTCGTAGAATGGGTTGCATTTCTGAGCTTATAGAGATGTGCCTGAATAGGCAATTGCCTTTAGGTAAGGCGTGGTTAGAGAGTGGTGTTACAATCTTGTCGATCCCTCTCTCATTTTTCACCATCTACAGAAAGTCCCCTGGTTAGTGTGGAACAGTAATGTTCCATACTAAGCACTCGGATGGTGATGGCAACCTCAATTTTCTCAAGGCTTTCTATTCAATGCTAGTAGAGATTATATCGAGCTAATATTCTAATGTGAATTATAGCTATGATGTAAAGCTGAGAATGAGACTATGCGTGTGAAAACATGGAAATGTAGTTGGATGAAGCCTCTTTCTTTCTTTCTTTTTTAGGTGTTAGGGGGACGAGATGGGTGGTGCCGTAGCTGGCACCACGATGGCCGAGGCAAGCAAGGGGCCATGGTCACAGCATTATGGCCATGGCGCCATGAAAGCTAAGTGAGCGTATGGGTGTGGCCGTGGCGCCGTGGCCATGGTGCGAAACCCTAATTTTTTTTTAAAATTTTTTTCAAGTTATTCGTGGCGTTATAGGTTTCATGGGCCACGTCCTTTGTGGCGCCACAAGCTCTTGCGGCGCCGTGACTTTTCTAGAGAAGGGGACACTATGCTTAGTGAGGTCCCTAGTGTCATGTATGTGAATACATACACTACACCAGATTGACCTGTTTGCAACAGATATATCCGTTGCACATATTTTGTGCCACGGATATAGCCGTTCTAAAAACGCTGTTGCACATGAGTGGAACATTTTATATCCGTGGCATAAAACATTTTTATCCGTTGCTAACACCTAATTTGAGCAACACATATGTGAATTTGAGCAACAGTTATATCCGTTGCAAAATATTTTGATAGGAATTAAAAAAAAAATATTGGAAAATCAGGATTCTAAAATTTGAATTACAATATATATATAATATATAACCCTGACCAGATAATATGCATCAAAATAACTAATCCTTACAACACCTTACAACATTCCGAATTAAATTCACAAAAAAATGAACAACTAATAGGAGTTCTCAATTTACACTCTTACTAATGATTTACCTTTAAGCTTTCTTGTACGATACGTGTGAAATAGTTCTGAAGCTTGTTTCCTCTGAAGTATGCAAGTATTCCATCCCAGCTAGGTGGGTTCTACAAGGGAAAAACAACCAAACACACTGTTACTAATCTCTAAAATCATATGTAATCCATTTCCAACCAAGTATAGAGTTTCGGGTGACAAACAAAATTCTTGCACTCAGACCTGTCATTTTTGGTCTTGGCCAAAAACTTCTGTTCAAACTCCTGAATAGCTTCATCTCTGGAGGTGAAAGGTCCCTGTAATTTGTTCATTCCTTTAACTCCAACTCAACCGCATCTAGTGAAAACCATGAAAGCTCCACCACTGTCTTATTCTGCATTAGTTTAAAATAGCACTGCCAAAGTAAATAAAAAGATATACTCCCTCCGTCCCACATAAATTGAGCTAGTTCTATTTTGATTTTGTCCCACATAAATTGAGCTAGTTCTATTTTATATCATGAACTTTCAAAACTACCCTTCCTAAATTAAAAGAAGAGTGGTCCCATGAGAGAGAGTGAAGGTAAGATAATAACAATAGTTGAGGGTAAACATGAAAAAAAAAAATCTCTCTCTTCCTTGCCTTAATAATTGTGCAAATCCTAACTAGCTCAATTTATGTGGGACGGAGGTAGTATATACCACATTCAAGCGACTGGATTCTGAATAATAAACGAGAATGGAGGAGAAATTATACCAACAGCTTGAATCACATAGAACTTATTATTATTGTCTGAGATATTTGTTTGGATCAACATTGCATCATAGATTTCACCTCCCTGTATAAAGATGATGAAAGAAAGCAATAAGCCAAAATTGAATAGAATCAACACCCAAACTGAAAAAACTAAATTCACTACTGAAAAAGAATACCCTATGAACCCAAAGTGACTTCCAACAACAAAGAAGTGCAATTCATCTACTTACATGCTTCAATACATGGTAGTTTGCCTTTATGTCGTCGGGGAGATACTGATCCAAAACCGCAACACCTTTCTTAGTGGCTTTAACACCCGCTTTTCGTTTATCAACCACTACCACCACCATATCCACAATCACAATTTCAATTAACAAAACCACCAAAATTCAATCAAAAATCACACACACATACACACACTCACACAAAATGCATATCGATTCAATGTACGACAAACACACAACATTGTCGAATCAAAATGCAAACAACCTCCAATTTCAATTCCACTACGATATCAATAAATACCTAATTAAAATTAAAACAAACACAACATTCCAAACAACCCTAGTTTCAATTCCACAATGGAATTTAAAACAATCAATTTACCTTGAGTAATCGATCCTCCCGAGTCTTTCTTCAAATCAACAGAAAGCCTTTCAAAGTTTTCTTTCTTATTCCCTTTAGTCGAAACCCACGAATTATCGCTTGTTTTCTTAACTCACGAACTCCCATTACTCGAAGCGTCTCAACATCAACAACAGCACCATCATCCTCTTCATAGTCTTTCTTATTTCCATCAATAACCCAATTATCATCATCATCATCATCTTGACATTCCCTTGATCTCTTTCTACCTTATCTCTTGTTATTATCACCTGAAATTTATATAGATTCTCATCCAAGAAGCCAAGAATTACTAAGTAAAGCTGCCGACACCCTTTGAAAAAGAAAGAAAGATAAGAAATCTGAGCTCTATTCTTAGTTGATGGGAGTAATGGTAAAACTATACATACAAATTACAAATGTGCAAAAGCATTAAAAACTACATTAAGAATAAGACACACCTTATTTGGAGCAATTGATGGCTAGCTTCTCAATAATCTGTGAAAGAGGATTAGGGCCCTGCAAAGCTTAAGGAAAGGGATTATTTGACTATATATTCTATATCATTAGATGAAATGTTTCTTTAGTTCACGACATTGGGTAAACTATAAGAAGATGCATATGCACCCATTGCACTGGTCATTTGTAGTGACATAGATAGACATATATAGCAAAACCGAATAATATCCACATTATTACTTAGACTATAAGCCATAACTGTCTGAAGATAATAAAGCTAAAATTGAACATAATAACTGCGCATGGTTCAACCTTCCAACCTTTGGTTTCTTTCTTTTAAATTGAGGCCCGTCAGCCTCCTTGGAACACTTATCAAAGGATCTCGCAAACCTTCATCCCCTAAAGCATCATGTGCATCAGAAATTGCATTTTCATCTTCAGCGACAATTTTACTTATTCCTCTCTTCAGTAACCTCTTTTCCATTTCCGGCATACGTGAACGTTGTTCCTCTACTTAGTTTAACAAAATCCTTCTGTAATGTAGATTAAGAACTGTATACAGATTTCAACATTTCAGTCTTCATTCCTATGTTTCATATACTAAATTAGAACTCATAAACCTGTAATTGCTCTAAAACTCAAAAGAAAAAAAAAAACAAGAAACCAGCAATTTCCCACTAAACCATTCGTTAATCTCCAACATCAACAATTTCAAATCTAAGAAAATATGATAGTTAGTTCATCACCTAAATTACCTCTTGAGATTGAACACATTGAATTGAATTATGATTCCTCCCTGTGTTGTTGAGAAGATATGGTGGAATCGACCTTGTAACCATGAAATTGTTTTAAAGCTGAAGCGTTCTTGTACATAATCCAACTAAAACCCACAACCAAAAATCACGATTTTAGCACCAGCAAAAAAACCACACTTAAATCACGATTTCAGTAATAATTCATTAGTAATCAAAACCAAAAACCCTAAAAAATCGAAACTCTAGAAAAAAAATTGGTTTTTCAACCTGTGTACACCTTCGATTTTTGATCTCCAAATTTGTGAATAACAAACCCATAAGTAATCAAACCCAAATAAAATCAAAACCCTAAAAAAAAAAATCAGAAATTTTATACCTCAAGAATCGATTTTAGCCCCAAATCGAAATCTAAGGGTTAAAGTTTTTGGATTTCAAGTTTAGGGGTTTTGATTTCTGGTTCCTTTGGTGACGATTCAACTGGTTTCAAGGGATTTCATCATCTAGTTCTCTGGTTTTTTTAGGGTTTAATTTTTTTTTCTCTGGTTTTTTTTCGTCTGGAAAGAGAGGAGAAGAGTTGAGCCCGACGAGGAGAGAGAGAGAGAGTGGGAAAAAAAATTAGGCTTTAGGTGTTTTATCCTTTGTTTTTATTTCCCCAGAGTAAAAGCCCCTACAAAAAATTAAATTAACAAATATGCCATTGTTGTGCAACGGATATAAACGTTGCAAATTAAAAATAAACCGTTGCCCAAATATTGATTAATATTATGGTGTTTACACTTAATTTGTGCAACGGATTTAACAATTTGTGCAACGGATATCCGTTGCACATGAAAAAATCAAAGTGTTGCAAAATAAAGGATCTGGTGTAGTGATAGGCTAGGTCTTAGCCAAGAAAATAAAAAGAAGGGAGAGGTTTTACCCGTTTTAGCAGAGAACTTTTCCTCCTTCCTTCGTTGTCGTGATAATAAGGTCCTTGTTTCCCCTTGATCGTCTCCACTTGGAGAATGATTATGCAATTAGCTAATCTCCTGAGCAATGCCTTTGGTGCAAGCTTGGGTGGTGTACTTTCCAGTAAGCAAGATGCGTCCATTGGTGTTCAGAGTTGAATCTGTAGTGTTGAGTGAGGTGTAGCACCGATGTTTTACGAGACAATGACCAATCCAGTGGTAATCGGCAGCTGCAGTTGTTAGAGAGATACCAGAGGAGTTGATCGTATTCTTTTTTCTTGGTGTAGTTCTGAACGTCTTCTGTTTTGGTGTAGAGCATGTGTCGTCCCGTATCGGTATCCCCTCTACAGAGACTTCCCCCCAAAGCACGACGATTGCGCCAAGTCCCTAGTCGTTGAGGAGGGTGTTGGAGTCAAAATAAGCGAACTACTTGATGAAGATGTTTACCTCGCCATCTTTACTGTGTAGTGAAGTTCTAGGATGATATTGGCGCTATGAGGTGTTGTTCCATGAGATGTGGCGCCATGAGGTGTTTCTCCATGAGATGTGGCGCCATGGACTTGGTAGCGTCTTGGATGCTGGCGCTATGAGCTTTGCACCATAGCCTATTCGTTGTAAACTCCGACAGTTCGCGTCTTGTGTGTCTCCTGATGTTTGCGTCATATATCTTAACTCACTGGTTGTATCATCACGAAATTTTTACACATGGTAGTAGACATCCAGGGAAGTATTGTGTCAAAAAATCTCTTCGAGGCTCCTCGTAGATTTTCCGCAGTACTCGACGTGGTCTTGCACATGATTCCTGATTGTGCGTCTCACGTGTGCTGTAGTGTTTGTGTCGTATCTCCCAATCCCCTTTCTGGATTGGTATGAAATTTTAGTATGTGACGGGACACATACAGAGAAAGATTGTGTCCGAAAATCTTTCCAAAATCCCTTGTGGATTTCTCAAACCGGTTGTTTCTTCGCGACAAAAGTTGCTGGCGCAGGAAATTCTGACAGCTCTTCTTTTCCCCAATGTTCACGCCATATTTCTCAAACCACATGGAGTTACCGTATGAAATTTTACCACAGAGTTGTAGACAGTAAAACGAGTTTGTGTATAAATTTTACCCAAGAACTCCTCACGAGCTTTCCGCAGAAACTGTTTTGGTTTCGAATGTAAGTTCTGTCCACTTATTTCGGTGTACTGTAATGCTTGCGCCATATCTCTTGATCCACGGATTGGATTGCCACGAAATTTTTACACATATCAGTATACACCTGTAGGAAGATGATGTCTAAAACTTACCTTCATATCTTTTACCAATCTTCCGCGCTTCTCGTTTTCGTGAGGGTCGTTGCTCATCGATCTTGGTATGTAGTCGTGAGCACGCCTTTGCTTGTCTCCAGTGTAGGTTTGCTCCATGGAGGTTCAAAATAAAGTAACTTCTTTATAAGATGGTTTATAGTCTTTGCTTGATAACTAGCGTGGAGGTTGTAGGTAATGGCGTTGATCCAGAGGGTTAATGAAGGTTGGGAGAGCATTCTGTGGAGTTACAGAGGCATACAGTATTGGGAACATCTTGTGGGGCTAAGGTTAGGTGAACTTTTTGTTGTAAGAGATATCTTCTGGGGAAGCTAGTTTTCTGTTTTGTAGCACTGTGGGATTTTATTGTAAAGGTGTTTCATGGTTCCGCGAATGCGGAGTCACGGAGATAATCTTGGTGGAAGGTGTGAGGCTATGGAAATATTTCGTGGTGGAAGGTATTCTAGAATTTGAAACTTGTGAAGGTCTAGTGAGACAAATACCTTTAATCCCCGTATCAATATTCTTGCTCGCACATCGCTTGCTCCAGAAGTTTTAACTCTGATTCCGTAGGATGATTGTCTCTTCTAGCATGTTGCGGTAGGACCATAAGTGAACACGTAGGAAGTCTTTCCCATTATCCGTCTATTGGCACACCTTTTGAAGTCCTTACGCTTGGAGTACTCCACTATGTTATCTTCTTGGATCTGGGTTGCCACCTAAGGATGTCGGAGACTCGTTGCTAATGATAGCGGAGATGAGCGCCACCACCATGATACTGCTTGCTCGAAAGACGAAGACTTGGTGGTGTTGTTACCAGGAGGATCCTGCGAAGATATAAATCCTGGTGGCTTTGAGGCTTCTGTGAAGGCGTCGGTAGTGATGTCGGTGTTGATTAGAGTTCTTGTCTTGGGTTTCCCTTCCTTCGAGAGATCTGTAGCGGGTAGTCCCATGCTGCATGGATATCTCTGGTCGAGTAGGCTCTTCCATGATGATGAAGCGCTTTGGTAGAGACAAGGGAGCATCTGTTGTACTTCATGTTTCCCT
>JAJJMA010254033.1:0-12127 GCA_023529015.1 Papaver nudicaule | reverse complement strand
TCAAATGACATGCATAGGCAAGAAGGAGTCTAATTGATTCAAGATGAACTACTGGTGCAAAGGTTTCGTTGAATTCAATCCCTTCAATCTGTGAATACCCCTGGGCAAATAGCCTTGCCTTGTTTCTTACCACAATACCGTGTTCATCAGATTTTTTCTTAAATATCCACTTAGTACCAACAATATTTACTCCTTTTGGTTTCGGTACGAGTTTCCAAACATCATGTCGTTCAAATTGTTAAGTTCTTCATGCATTGCATTAATCCAAGCAGGATTCTGTAGAGCCTCATCAATATTTCTAGGTTCAGTAGTTGATAGATACGCTGCATGATGACAAAAATTATGAAGTTGACTTCTTGTCATAATCTTTGCACTGGCGTCTCCAATGATGCTTTCTTTAGAGAGCCCTTGTCTCGACCAAATGGGAGTCTTAGGTGCAGTATGAGTTGGTTCAACTTCTTTTTCACTATCATCATGATCGGGATCAGGATCTACAGACACAACTTCTTTTTCTTTTTGATTTGTTTTCTGCTTTATCTACCACGTCAGGTTGTGGCAATTCTTTTGGAACAGAACCAGTTTGAAAATCACTTATGTCATCAATCACAACGTTAATTGACTCCATCATGACATTAGTGCGTAGATTGTATACTCTGAAAGCTCTGCTGTCTGAGGCATATCCAAGGAAAATTCCATCATCGCTTTTAGAATCAAATTTTCCTCTATGCTCTCTATCTTTTAGAATATGACACCTACTACCAAATATCCTGAGATATCCCAAATTGGGTTTTCTCCCATACCAAAGTTCGTATGGAGTATTTAGTGTTTTTGCTCGTAAGTATACTCTGTTGATAAGATAACATGCAGTGAATACAGCCTCTCCCCAGAACTTAAGTGGAAGATTTTTGTTGTGTAGCATGACTCTGGCCATTTCTTGAATATTTCTATTTTTCCTTTCTGCAACACCGTAATCAGAGCAGAATATTGTTGTGAAATGCCTATCTCATCACAGTATTTAAAAACATTTGCATCTTTAAATTCTGTTCCACGGTACTCCGAACCGCTTTGAGCTTGTGTCCTTGTTCATTTTGAATTCGGTTCACAATAATCTTAAATTCTCCAAGGGTGTCATTCTTATGTTTTAAGAAGGCAACCCAGGTAAAACGTGTATAGTCATTAACCATCACAAGAGCATACTTACAACCTCCTATATTACTTCGTTGAATTGGTCCAAATAATTCCATATGAATTAAATCAAGTGGAGCTTTAGTAGCAATCGTGCTAGAAGCCTTATGAGGAACCTTTGTTTGTTTTCCTTTTGACAGGCACCACAATCACCTTCAACATTAGTATTGATTTTAGGAATACCCCTAACATGTTCCCTGTTAATGAGTTTTCCTAGCATCCTGTAGTTAATATGTCCAAATCTTGCGTGCCACAAATGAGAAGATTCAGTTTTGGACATGTTGCATAAAGCATTTTCTTGTATATCAAGAAGATAACAATTATTAAAACCACGTTTACCTTTGAAGATAGTTATGCCCTTCCTATCTTTGATGCAACAACCAAATCTGTTAAAGACAACTTCATGACCTTTGTCACAGATTTGACTTACAGAAAGGAGATTGGCTGTCATACCTTTAACATAAACCACATCACGAATTTCAGGTATACCTGGTAGCTTGATAGTTCCCTTTTTGCATATTTGAAAACTACTTCCATCACCAAAAGTCACAGAACCTCCTTTATAATCCTCAGTCTCCACAAACCATGAAAGATCACCAGTCATGTGACGACTACAGCCACTGTTCAAAAAACAGTGCAGTGGTGTGGATGATTTTAAAGCAAATGCTCATAAGCAGGAGACAGGGTTCTTATGAGATAATGGATGAGTTTTACTCAAAGGTACATCCTTTTTACATTTCAGATTTCTAAACGTTGAAAAGAGATGTTGAGCCTTAATAGAGAGATTACTAAGTTCACCATTCTTTAGTTTAAGATACTGCATGTGGAATGGTAATGATCTTTGTGATTGCAAAAGGTACACAGACTCGAACTACCTTTTTGTACAAAAGTTGTCTGTTTATTAGAATATCTCGGCTGAGTATAGGCAACACCATATCTGCGGCCTGATTTTCTAAACATATTTACAGAATGGTTAGATATAACCTTTTCACTTAGACTTTCTTTAAGTTGAAGGTTCTTATTTCGAACAGAACACAGTTCAGATTTTAGATCTTTGATTTCATTCACTAAGTCTTTATTTTCTGGATCTGTTCATCTAAGAAACTCTGAAGCAATAATTCCCTTTCGGATATATCATTTACCAGAGGATTCGATCCCTATATACAGTCCATCAATCTTTCTCTTCATTCTTTGTTTTTTATGACAGAGTGATCCAAGATGCATAACAAAATCAGATACAGTATCATCGTACCCGTTGGGTTCCGAATCCATTTCTGTAAAGACTCAGGGTCAGGAGTTATCAAACCGGATGTTAAGCCGTAAAGTATGATACCCACTCTGATACCAATTGAAAAGACGAGGGTACCGAGTACACCACCAAATCTCTTCTTTTGTGGAACAAAGAATATATGAGTAAAATATTGCTTGCAGTAAATAAAAGAACAATACATAAATCAAAATCACACGCACAAGAATTTTGTTAACGAGGAAACTACAAACTCGTAGAAAAACCCCGGGAACTCGTCCAGTTTGAATACTCTTAAGAATTAAGCCGCCAACACACCTACTCTCATACTTCGGACTAGCTGGTGCAGACAATATGACCATAATACGACTATTAGTCACGAATATTTCCCCTCAGTATTCCTACGCCTCCAACCACAACAAGGTGGTCACGCACATGTACTCCCTTACACAAACAGACGTCATTTACTGTCTTACGCAAGAGTTGCCTCACAGCCCGTCGCGAGGACTATCGCTACCCGACCTCCAATCGGACGATCACAACCTTATGGACAACAACCAAATAGCGGCAGGTCAAATCGCTAGATGATATCCTTGGTAACAAACATATATTTCATCGAATTCGTTTCACACCAAGAGCGAGGATATTTAAGTTTACTTTGGCAATAAACTCCTCGAGATATCGATCAAGGTTTCAAAACCAAAACTCCCGAAAGAGCAACCATGTCGTCCTAGTTGGAATCAAGCAGATAGCTGTGGCAAGTACGATATGATATGACCTTGAAGAACAATGTACCTGCAAAGAACAAATCTAATAACATCAATCTTGATTCCACTCAATATCTATAGTTTAGACACACAAACCGAAAGCAGCTTGCTGACAAATCCAGGTTAATAGATAAAGAGTATGTTCCAATCATAACGATCTTGAGTGGCCTTATTGCAGAAGAGAAGGACCATAAAATAAACATGATCGCAAGGTTTGATAGACGTGATAGAACAGAACACAAGTACAATACAAAGAAGACTAGTAAAACATAAACTAGTTTCCCGCAGAGGTACTTCTAGCCTTCTCGATCCCTAGAGAAGACTTCCTCGCAATTCTAGACCGAGAGCAAAAGCTCAAAGGTAACTGAAAAGAAATGCGGCAGACACAGGCTATAGATCCGAAGAAAAGCTTGGTAGAGGGATAAAGCTTTCAAGAGAGATACCACTCATATTTATATTGACTAAGGCTTAGCTTTGAAATGTGTCTAACTTAATTTCAGAAATTCATTAAAGTACATTTCCATATTAGTTCCGAAATTCCTCACTTAGACTTATAGCATTTAATGAGATCTAATACTCTAGCATTTTTACATCAAAGAAAACTATAATTCATAAATGAAAATATATTTTCAATAAATGTTTGGCCAACAACAATCAAAGCAAATAATACTCATAAGGTATATTTGGATATTTCATTAATTCGAAATATGGTGCTTACCAAATATGCTCCCAGGGAAAGAGCTCATTTCGAAACGTGTCCTTTAGTTTCGAAAATCTCCTTAAGGTATTATTACTTCCAAATGACGTCATCATCTTTAATAATGTCGACATCACTTCCTAGGCTTTGCTGGACGGGCCAGAACGATCCTAGGTGGAAGTGGGATCTAGTCCAACGTGGATCAACGTTCCGCATAAACGTATCATAACAGACGTGGACAAGCCTTGTATGTTAAGCTTAACTGAACACGTAGGTTCAAAGGACATTCCGAATCACGCAGAAATATATACCATTGATGTACAGTGCATGATTCAACGAGTAATAGCAAAATGTTGAATTCAAATATAGATGATCATGTTAATGATATCCAAGAATTCAAATCAAAACATCAAATGAATAATCAAATGAATATTTGATCGAGTATTACAATCATGCGAAGATCTAATCACGTACAATATTGATCAGAAATCATGTGTCTACTAACTAGAGCGACTAACCATATTTTTGATTATGACTCAAGCCAAATTAGTTGTACATTGAAGATGAATAAATTCAAACTTCAAACTGAGAATATCAAACTCATTAATTCGTTGAAGCACAAATCAAAATGATAGAGTTTGAACTTCGAAAATACGCATTCTGAGATAACTAAATTAAGGTTTCGAAACCTACATACTGTTTGGCAGAAACCAGATTAAGGTTTCGAAATTTAAAATTCATATATGACAAAAACCAAATTAAGGTTCCCAAATCAAGTTTCCATATAGCGAAACCAAATTGAGGTTTCGAATTCTAGATTTTGTTTAACCAAACCTTGGTTAAGGTTTCGAAACAAGAAACACATATTAGACTCGTCACAAATGTTTGGTATCGAACTTGAGAGTCCATGTGGTCAAGAACCGTTTCGGCATCATACTTTTTTAGCCTTGACGCACAGGTTATATTTCCCGGTTCACATAAACCTTTAGGAATTCTCAGGGCCTTTTCGACCTTTCAGAACTCACATGGTCAAGACACATTGGTCTCGATTCTCAAGTCAATGTTAGCCAGCAAACTCAGTTTCGAACTCATGTTTTCTCATTGGTCACAATATTTAAGTTTCAGACCAATAACTCACGGATACGAAAACCAGATTATGGTTTCGAAATCAACGTTTAGTTTTACCAAAACCTACATTGAGTTTTCGAACATTGAAAATCCATAAGATGAGATAACAAGAATATGGTTTCGGAATCCAGAAGTATGATATGGCATATGAGATGTTCATATACAGTTCACGTAAATGATTCAGAACTTCATCATTCAGAGCCAAACCATGATGTAATATTCGATGCTCAGAACAACAGTATATCGAGTGTACACAATATAAGTCTGAGTCACGATCTCACTTACATTTACCTCATACAAGTACTTGCTAATCAATCCGACAGAGCCAGACAAGGTAAGTAGAGACACAATACTGTGATGGATTAAATCTCGTAGTAATACCGAGACAACATCAGACTTCTATATCCAACTCGAAGGTTTTTCGAAAAACCTTATATTACTTAGAGACGGAGAAGAAAGAAAGCTCTAAGCAATATGGAACGTCATAACTTCAACAACAATATCACAAGCGATAAAGTGGAGTTATATTTTAAGACACACTGATCACAAGTGATCAAGTCATAACGTAAAACTCAAGTAGAGAGTTATGTTTTGGTGTTTTCTGGCACAAGTGTAAAAGATAATGGAATCGCGTTATTTAGATTCAATAACCTCTTGAACGATAAAGCCGGATGTCTTTGTTTGATCTTCAGTCTTCTTCAACTCTTCAAGTAGTTATTCTAAATCCTACCAAAATCTTCCACAACCTAAAGCTAACTCACTCATGACTTTAGCTAATGTGTGTTGTTTAGCGGTCGAGTTTTGATCACTAAATTTGACAACTAAGGTTGACATACCAACACTTGGTGAGGTTGACTGAACCATGCTCTAACAAACATAAAATTTGTTCCTAAAGACAAAGAATCAAGATGGCCGGTAGTGAATCTCACAGTTCTTCTCATGTTGATGACGTTACTACTTTTAATGCAGTTTCAAAAGATATTCCCCATATCAATGATGAATTTGAGGATCGTATAAAAAGTCTGGATCAATCTGTAGTTCCCCAAGATCAAGCTCTGACTCTTGTAGGTAAACCAGATGCACCAATGGCTATTAGTCCATCACGTGTGACTCGTTTCTGTCTTCAGAGAGGCGATTTCAATGCTTCTAGAATCGTTTACCACTCTCCACAAAATCCAATCCATACATGGACTCTATATGCCCAGAAGATGATGGACAACCTAGATGTTAAACGACTGTTGGAGAAGGCCAGAATCTTCTATGTTGTGAAGAGTTCAACTGTTTCTTTCGTACTCAGGGATAAGCGTGGTTTGACTGCTCTTCTTGCTCGCTGGTGTGGTGGCACAGATTCATTCATACTTGCATGGGGGGAACTTTTAATTACATTAGAAGACGTAATTGCACTACTTCGACTCCCAATTGAGGGCAAGTTTAGTATTTCATTGAGTATCCCTGAAGACAACATACATATCCATCTGAAGAACGCTGATGAGACCATAAACAAAGAACAAAATGCTTATTCCTCATGGATGTCTCGCTGGTGGCAATCCGACGCTGAATGTGCTTCATTATTATTCGTAGTTGCATTCATCACACTCTGGTTGTTGAAGGACGTTTTTGAAGATAACTATGGCCATAAGAAGATAAAGGTTTTCTTTATTCCCTACGCAATAAAACTGGCTCAAGGTATACCTGTACCCATTGGCTCATTGTTTCTGGGCACATTTTATACGCAACTTACCTCTTTATCAGAACATATGAGGATTTCCAATGGTGTAGCTAAAATTGATACGTTCATACCCATGAACGTCATGCAAGCATGGATGTGGGAGCATTATCCTGATTACGCTCCCAACTTTTCTTCTAAAGACAAAATTTTGCCAGACCATGCTCGAATCGTGTGTTGGATGAATAAATCCAATTCGAAGGATTTTCTTGCATTCATGGATAACGAGAAAGCGGTGGTTTTCCGTCCATGGACTTCAATCCCCAGCGGCGTGGCTTAACTTCGATCATTTGGTAATACTCCATTAAAGACTCTTCGCCTAGCAGAGTCTCTCACTCAGGCAAAGAAGATCTTCATGATAAGTTGTTGTAGTGGTTACATCGTCGGTATTGGCGAGACATGAAGGTTTACGATCAATGCATATAACATCGGCCGAGGAGCTCGTCAGATGAGTTTTGACCAAGATGTCCCGTCGCGTCGAGATGCTCCTCCCAACAATCTTAATGAAGTCGGCAATAAATTACTCAGTAACTTGCAATTTCTTCCAGGGAGCATGACACCATCAGTTACCGTATCGGGTAGAAAATTTTGGAATAATCAAATAGAGTTGTATAAGAAGTTTATAGCTTCTCCTGCAGAAAGATGCGGACTCTCTTCTAAAGATGTTTTGAAACAATATCCCCTGCTTAAACAACCTCCTCTTAAGCGTAAAATAGAAGATAGGAATGAACTGGTAATAACCTCCTTTCTTAAGACATGTATGCAAGTTTGATTTGTAATAATTTAACATCTTGTTCAATGACTTCTTTGTGTAGCTAAACCCTTCACGTAGTCGAAAGATTGTCAACTCTACAACGCCGGAGATCAACATTGGAGGCATAACTTTTGGAGCTAACCAACTTCCGAGCGGATTATCATTCACTCCAGCTAATAACAACTCCGTGGTAGTTCCTTCAAGTGCTGGTGAAGTCCCAAGACATTCACAATGGATTGGGCAACGGTAAGATTTTATCACCTTTGCCTTATTTTCACTTTTAGAGGAAGAATAAAATTCCCGTCAGAAATTCCAGTTTCAGGTCATTGCACGAGAATGACCATAAAATCTTTGTCCGACATTGGATATTGATGATTGACCCCAATTTAGAAAAAAGGACATCCCCATCTTTCACCTCGAAAAAGAAAATCTGGATTCGAAGTTGATTTGCCCGTTATTTCATGTGCCACAAGTTGATGTCAGAAAACCAGTCAAAATTTTTCTAGTGATCTGCAGACTGCACGTCGTTCAGTCTAGAATTTATTCCGGCCAGTAGACTCCTCTAAAAATTAAGCCCTTTTAATATGTTATAGAAAACACCCATAAATTTTTTTCTCAAATTCCTTACAGATTTGTACAGTTTTCGAGTATTCTACAGCACTTTGTCATAATTCAGATACGTCAGAAAAGTTTTTCTTCGAAAAAATGATGTGGGCTGCTATAATACCTTCTTTTGATGAATTTCTTTTCTCATTCGATGCAGAATGAACCAGCTCCTGGATATGAAAGTTCTTCATTCACTCCCTTTGGTCAAAGCTCGCTCCTTGGTGAGACAACTCCGAATAGTATACCGTGCAATCCTGATATCATGACTACGGGGCGAGACAAAAGAAGAGAAACTACATGACCCGAATCTTCCGTAACACTTGATGCTACACATGTTATTTTTGTCACTCTTTTCATTTAAAAGAAAATACTTTGGGATTTCATTCTCACGAGTTTTTCTTATGTAGCCTTCTGGTGGTAATAAAGAGTCGGTGAAGGATAGCTACTTCAGAGGTGACAAGATTAGTGACATCTATAATAACGGGCCAGACCTTAACGAAGCTTTTGACAATGTTGGCAATGTCGGGAATTCTTCTCTTATCACAGTAGGCTCAGTCATCTTCTTATTTCTAAGCTTTTTAATTATACGGCTTAAAAATATTACTAACTCTTGGTTGACTTGAATTTTCTTCCAGAATGTCGGTAAAGAAATTCCAACCTTTGATGAATCCACTATTGTTGATGTAGATGCTCTAATCACTTGGATCCTCCAGGAATTTCCCTCTGCTGGTATGCTGTATAATCCGCCTCATGAGGTGACTCTTCCTGGACATAAATTAGTGGAAGGATTTAATGTTCTAGAGGAACACGTCCCACTATATGAGAAAATCTGGAGTCGCTACGGTCACCTTGTTACTACTGGGAAAAGTACTCACTTTTATACATTCATAGGCATCGTAACCGACCTCATGGTGCTGATAACGAAGATGAACACCACCAAGCTGAAGGCTATCACTGATGAGCTATTGGGTGAGATAGAAGAATTAATCACAATGTTGGGAATCTTTAAGCTCAACTTGTCATGGCTTCAGGGAAGAATCAAATATGTTAGAACAAGGCGTGCTGCTGTTGGTAAATTCATACGTGAATTGGTGAGTCAAGAAGAAAGAAACCATGTTGCTGAAGCTGAGAGAATCCGCAAGTTGGTTCAATATTTGGAGAAGAGATCCGCTGGTCTTGCTCGAACAAAGAAGGCGGTTGATGAAGAAGGAAAGTATTCACTAGATGGCTGTTTCTGAAGGGTTTTCTTAGCAAAAACATTTTCTCAATAGAATTTTATTTTTGCTTTTATTTGGTTTAATGAACAAATGGTTTGTAGAGATTGATTATTTTGAACTCATAGGTTTTGAATTTGAATTCTGAAATTAAATTTCTAAAAGGCAAGAGATTGCTTGCACTTTCTTTTGAAGGAATTAGATATTACAAGCAAATATAAAAGGATTTGGATTATGTTAACTCCTTATATCTTTTTAAGCCACTTGCCATTAATTACCATGCTTGAAGGCCTCTCATATACTTTACTTATCATATATCGTGCATTAGGCATGACTCTAGATACCACATAAGGTCCTGCCCAGTTTGATGTCGACCCCGAAGATCCTTTAGTGCGTCGCATAACCTTATTCTATTCTTGAAAAGGCTTAGGCTCCCATGACATCTCAGGTGCCTTTCGCCTATATGATCGTTGCTTTATTTGGGCCCACTTCTCTGCTGACTTGACTTTAGTTTCCTCAGTGGTGAATATTTCTCGGGAGGTTCAATAGACTTGATGCAATCAAGTCCCCAGTCAGATGTCAGATAGTCATCCGGTGTTTGTGTAGGGACATGTTGGATAGGATTACCATTAACTAAATAATTTTGAATTAAATATTTTATATCACTTTCACGTACCTCCTTGAATATCATCAGGATTTCTGACCCACATGGTACTCCAGCTTCTCCACGTCGTGACCTTCTCCTTGATCGAACATGAATTCTTGACCCTTGATTATGATTGGTGAGATTGTAGGCATGCATCTCTTTCCATGGAGCCAAGAACGCCCCAAAATCATATCATGCTCGTTATCTTCCCTTATTACATGGAATTTCTCTTTGGTGCGAGTTGAGTCCATCTTCAGATCCAAAGTAACATGACCATATACATCTTGAAGGTTTTCTTTTGAATCTTTCATTACCGTGGGATAATAAACGACATCTCAGCGGGAAACCCCAATTGCTTGAAGAGTTTTGATTGGGATAAGGTTAACCATGATACCAGCATCAATTTGAACTTTCTTGAAACTTATTCCTTCAAGACGGGCAGATGTGAGCGGTATTGGGACACGTTTCCTTCCTGCCATCATTTCTGGTGTAACTTCACTCAGGTTTGACTGAGGTCCTCCATGTCTTCCTAGTACATGCACATCTTTACCGCTAGCAATCCAGTTGAAGGCTGCAAAAATGTCTCGTCGCTGGTTCTTGGAAAAATGCAAGAGTTCACATAAATTTTCCATCAAATAATTAGCGGTTTGCTTGACAGATTCCCCGGATATAATAAAATTTTGAATGTTGGGTTGATGCTGACGTTGAGGTTGATGCTGACGTTGAGGTTGATGCTGAGGGAGTTGATTCATGTGTACGCCCTCAGTCCCCAAGTTTAACTCCCTTGACTCAATCTTTTCATTAAAAATTTGCTTGAGTCGATGACACTCATTGGTGGGATGATTGACGAATCTATGAAAATGACAATACTTGGGATCGATCATTTCTTGTGTTGTGGGTTCTCTCCGTACAGGAGGTAACTTGATAGCACCATCTTGAATCCATGCTTCCAGGAGCTCTATCACTTCATCCATTGTACAAGGGAAATCTGGAATTTTAGGAAATTCTTTATGTTGTCGTGGTGCCTTTGTAGCAGGAGAAGTAGCTGGGACACGGGCCGGAACGTGAGGTTGAGTTGGGGCCACACGTTTCAAGTGTGGGGCCTCATGAGAAGGATCTTTTCTTTTACTTCCTTTAGTGACGGCATTCACTGAGGGAAGAGAACTGTACTGCTTGTTGACAAGTTGCTTGCTGGCACGAGTCTCACCACGACTTTCTTCAATCTTCACGGGTCTGGGCCTTTCTAGTAATGCGGGTGTCGTTTGGCGGTTTTATGAAAAATTATCAAGACCCAGATTCTCTAATAAACCTCGATATACGGGTATCATCCCATTAATGCAGAGCTCCACTAGTTGTAGTTCATTCACATTTGGATCATTGCAATCTATGGCACGGGTTCTAAACCTCATAACGTAATCATCTGGATGTTCATTATTTCTTTGGAACAGTCTCCCCAAATCAGAGAGAGTGAGTTGCTCAGACACAAAGAAATACTTCTTGAGAAAAGCATTAACCATCTGGTTCCAGTTGAGGATACTGTTGGGAGCCAGATTATTATACCAAGTGTACGCCTTCCCAGTCAGAGATTTCAAGAATTCTTTGAGATGTAAGGTTTGACTGCGTTCGTGTTCTCCTACCGATTCCAGGAAACGATATATATGTTCTCGAGCATTCCCATTACCGTTGTATATTGAAAAGGACGGAATAACATACCCTTTGGGAAGAGAATCACGTTGGACTTCAATTGGGTATGGAGGTTGATGGCGATGAAATAAATTTGAATTTTCGTGTTCCGAGCTTACAGGAGATTCTCCAGATCTTCACGAGTGACAAAGTTATGTTGAGAACCCGTGTTTTGTCCACGTGTGGTGTGGACACGAATTTCTTGGTCATTAGAGATGACATGGATCTGGGACGAGCTTGCTCCATTGATGTTGAGAGGAGGCTCCGTACGGGTTACAACACGGTTAACCCCTTGAGGTGCTAACCGTTCTGAGAGAGTTTCAAACAAGATAGCAACTCTAGTTGAGTTTTTACCATGTTATTTTGACTCATGGAAAGATCTTGTTGAGTCTTCATTAGATCCGCCATGTTAGGTGGATTCTCAGTACTCCTTACCTCTTCAGTGCGGGGCCCAAAGAGAAAAGCTTATGTTCGA
>JAJJMA010253997.1:434-11297 GCA_023529015.1 Papaver nudicaule | reverse complement strand
TGAAGGTTGGCGGAAATGGACAAATAGTGTCAGAGTCATATTGTTTGTATTAGCTGTATTCCACCATGTAACTAGCGTCTATAAAAGGCCATGTATCACAACTGAGAGAGGGGTTGGACAAGTGAACTCTAGGGTTGATCTATTGAGAGATAAAGACTCCTTCTTACTCTCCTTGGCTCAATTACTAGTGAAGATCTTGATACTTTGTAGAGAGATTATCCTTAGCAAGGTGAGAACAAATGCAAGGATTCAATTAATAACATATTGTGTTTGAGTGTGATTGATTACTTATCAACCATGTTATACTTATGGGTTCATTACTTTGGTCTGTCTTATGCATCTGCTTAATTATGTATTGTTATATGTCATCTAACAGCGGTTTTACTTAGGATTTACGTGTTATGATATGTTTTTGGCATTTAAGTATGGGTGTATTGGTAAAATCTCACCCATGGGGATTTTACCAACTACATTTGGGCGCTAGATAAGGTCTGAACCTGTGTTTTCTTAGATTTTTGTTCTTGGTTTACAAAAATAAAGGTTGTTTTTGGCACTAATAGTGTTCTTAATGATAAGTATGTTGCTGATAGCTCTTAACCATGAGTATGCTGATAAATCTTTAAAAAATTTCCCTTTATAGAAGTCTTTGAATGTATTACTGTTGTCAGGCTTTGTAAAACCATTAAAAAACCTTCCTTTTAAGATATGCTTGGCGTCATTAGTGTGTTAATGATTGTGTTTAGATGTTGTTCCTCTCACTTAGAACGACATAAGAGGATTTTTTCTTCCTGACTTACAAAACTGAGGCTGTTGTCTTTCCTTAATAAAGATGTTGGTTTCAAAATATGAGTTTCAGCTCTCTTGTTACAAAAATGTTGCTTTTGGTGCGTCACAAAAGGTTTATGTTTAGTCATCATCAAATCTTTCTTTCTCTGATAATGTTGTACATGTCATTATGAGTCTAGGGTAATGAAAAGATTCCTATGTTAGGTGTGATTCTCGGTAGTTAACATCTTGATAGTTAGACTTAGTGCTGGTTTCCCTTATTTTGCAGTCACAGTGTGATTCTTGAGTCAAAATTTTGTGAAAGGTCATTAGCAAAAACTGAGTGTCGTACAAATTTTGATCCATAGTGTGGAAAAGGTTGTAAAACTTTGGTGTTTTTAGTTTCCATGGGTTTTCAAAATTAGGGTTTTCTTAGCTGCCTAAAAGATTAGGTCATGACCTGCAACTACGCCTGCACTATCTTGTCTTTTCTTTACTTTACAGAAATTCCTCAACCACCTCCACTAACCAATTTGGCATTTGTTCACAGTCAAGCTAGCTTAATACTGTCAGGAAGTGCTTTTGTTGTTTGCTACACAGGATACCGGCTATGCGTAAAGGAAGTACGGCGTCAACAAGCAAGTCTCCTAAGTTTCCCATATCAGCTCAGTCGATACCTCTCCCTAATCGACACAACCTAAGGAGTTCAGCGGTGCCACCGTTAGGTTTTTCACATGATTTTTTCTTGAGCGGCAATGCAAGTCAGCAGACAACAATCCCACAGTTAGCGACACAGCAACAGCAGCCAGCAACGCCAGTAGCAGAACAGCAGCAGACAGCAGCAGTGCAGACGGCGGTATCTCAACAACAGTCAGCGGCCATGGACAATGTTGTGATAGAAGATATAACTCATTTGGAAGGGATACCAGAAGAGAAAGATGAGGTAGAGGTCCCTATGAAAAGCAAAGGAAAAGCTGTGGACGACGGTACTATTAAGGAAGCAGCAATTCCCGGCGACACTTCTCATGCAGTTGAAGGGTTATCAGGGGCAGTAGGCGGCAGTCTCAATACCAATGGTTTACTTTCAAGAGCAGTCGGTAATGGTCATATGGTAAACGGGAACACTTCAAAGGAGGTAGAAGGCAATAGCAAAATGGCGGCGGTTGCAGGAACATCAAAAACAGCGCCGATAACAGTATCAGAAGGAAAAGCCGGGTCCACTAATGCCACAGAGGAAATGTTGAAGAAGTTCATTGAACAGAGTACCATAAATCAAGCCCAGATGCAGTTACAGATGCAGAGGCAGATGGACATTATCCTCCAAAGTAATCGCCAATTAGCGAAGCAGCATAAACAATTAATGGAAAGTCGCAGTAGAAGTCGCTCAACTCATACAGTTTATAACACTCAAAAGAGTAAATCTAAGAAGCCAGAGGTGGCAGCATCCACAGTAAAAAAGGAAGAAGGAAGTAAGAAGACTGGAAAAACTAATCATAGTGAGGAAAGTTGCGCCGACTCGGATAAGATGAATGATATGAACGAATATGTGGCAAAACAATTACGCTGTATGAAAAGGAAGTTGGCAGAAGTCACAGGCCCGCCAAAGGATGAGAAGTTAAAGAAGGCAATTTCAGAGGCAAAAAAGACGCCATTTGTAGATGAGATCACTTATGGGAAGGTATCTAAGAGATTCTGTATGCCAACTTTCACATCAATCTTTGACGGCACAGGAGATCCATATCAGCACTTACAATGCTACAGGAGAGATTTAACAGCATGAACTGGCTCAGACCCAATAATGTGTATGTCTTTTGCCGCCTCACTCAAGGATGAAGCTTCGGCGTGGTTTGGTAGTCTAGAAGCAAAGTCCATTAAGAAATACGCAGAGCTGGAAGAAATTTTCATAGCAAATTATATTCAAAACAAGAGAGTACGCCCAGGGGTAGAAAAGTTGTTTAATAATAAGAAGAGACCTATGGAAACATGCAGAAGTTCATGAGATGGAGAAAACTTTGTAGTGAAGTAGGATCGGCGGTTTCTGACAAAGAAAAAATGCGGGCGTTTATTAGCTCAATGGAGACAAATGATCCAATGTTCCAATATTTGTATTGGACCCCAACGGCAGATATAGGTGAGGTGAGAGCTAGACAAAATGAATGGTTGTCATATGAAGAAATGCAAGGGGAAGAAGAGCGCCAGAAGAAAGAAAGGGCAAGGCATGCTAATTCTATAAATAATTTGTCACCAGAAGAGCAGGAAGAAATGAGAAAAGAATGGACTAAAATGGAGCAGAAAAAATCAGAGGCAACGGTGGCAGGTCCTACCTCAACGGCAATCGTCCCGTATCAGCAGCAAAGACATCAACAATATCAGCAGAACACCGCTCAGCAATGGAATCAAGGGAATAGAGATACCTATGATGGAAGAGAGGGTCAAGATAACAAAGGAAGGTACGCCAACAATGATAGAAGAAGCTACGGCGACTATAGAGGAGGATATGACAATCGGCGGCAAGGTAATGGTGATAGAAGATTCAACAATTATAATCGAAGGTTCGGCGATAGAAGGCCAGGATACCCAGATTTCCAAGACGCCACATTTGTAGTTGGTAAAATCCCCATAATAGAGATTTTACCAATACACCCATACCTAATGACCATGAACACAACATAATAGACATATTTAAAGTAAGACATCATTAACAAGCATAATAACACTTGAACACAGATAAGAAACATAATCATGGATAGAGACAATAAACACAGCATAAAGATCAGTAAACCATTACTCTCATGTATAGAATGTTATTAATAATATCCTTGCATCTCACCTTGCTAAGGAAATTCACTCTACAGCAATATCAAGATCTCACCACGAGATTGAGCTAAGGAGAGTTAGAGAAAGTCTCTTCCTCTCAGTAAATCAAACCCTAGCAATCACTTTTCCAACCCCTTTCTCAGTGGGCGTACACAACCTTATATAGGCGCTAGTTACATAGTGGGGAACATCTAATAGATACAAAAGACCCCTGACATCATTTGTCCTCTTTCTAACATCTTCAATACTGCCGTCCTTCATTAGCACTTCAGCGCCTTTCCTCTTCATCTTCAGCATCCTTCACATCAGATTGGATAAGATTGGTGACTCGAATCCCACTGAGTCAACATGTCAGTTCTGACAATCCGACCGTTCTGCTCAGCATTAAATGCTCAACCAACTTAATCAGCTTTTGTCGATAATATACCGCTATCACTTATGTCGATGTGCCCAGTTTCTCTCAGCGCCATCTCCCTGTAAGTGTTAACCGCTGAAGCATACCGCTGTCATCATTCTTTACTCTTACGAATACCCCTTATAATACAAATCTTCTCTTAAGCACCCCAAATTGTCTTAAGGCATTTTCTACACTCACATTTTGCCTCTTTCATCTTCAAAATCTTTAGTCGCCGAAGATGAAAATCCACTTCCGCTGAAAATGCCAGCGCACTCTCACTATTACTGCAAGTTGTTAAGTTCTCTCCACGTCTATCTGCATGCCGCGAATCTCGGCTGCACTTTTTGACCTGATGACTGGTTAAGTCGGTTGGTGTCTCCCTCCTATAAATATCTCTTCTTCTTTAGTCAACACAATTTCTTTTCCCCAATCCTTTCTTGTTTTCTCTTTCTTCAGAGTTCTCCCTAAAACCCTAACTGTCGTCGCTCCGCCGCTGCTCCACTAAAAACCACCATTTTCCACCTCTTTTCCGCTTCTTTTAGTGTAAAACCCTTTCAAAGTTGCTGCTCTATTCTTTCCACCACCAAGATTCGCTTTTATCCATTTTCCTCCTACTCCGGTGACCTCTTGCCTCTGCAACTTCCATTCTCCGATCAATCTTCATCTTCTCCGGTCTTCCTATGGCTTATACTGATTTCTCCTTTGATCCTAACTCATCTTCTCAACAACAAGGGTCTAATCGTGAGGACGCTGAATCCTCATCCAGTTCTCAGAACCAAGAATCTGATGACGAAGAATCTTCAGACTTCAGCGCTAAACCCTCTTGGGGTGATGACTGGGAAGGATATTGTACCCCATCACATGTAATTACTCCAGCACTTAAGATTTCACCTCTAGACGGCGTCACTACATGCTCTGAAAAACTTCTTCTGAAGCATATCCGCCAAGAAGGTCAAGATGAAAACCGCCTAGTTATATCCATGGGCCAAATCAGAGCTGGGTATCAGTTTCCCCTTTATGATCCTGCTAATCCTCTTCTTCTTCAACTGCTGATGCATATAAACAAACATCCTGCCCAACTCTCTAGTAATTCCATTCGTATATTATATGAATGGGTTGCCCGCCGAAATGGCCATACCCTCTACCCAAATATTGCCAGGAATTCCGCCTTCGTCAACAAGGAATTATACACTCTTGAGAATTTCATAGATCAATATCAAGTGAAGCCTAGCCTTAGAGCCGGTGAACCTTGGTTATATCGACTTGAATCAAGAAGAGGTCTAGACAACACCAAGAAATTCCTGAGGGATGTTGACAAGGAAACATCAACCGCTGAGAGACCCTCAATCTGCCACAAATCTGAAAATCATTGGGGTGACATCCCCTGCTTAGTTGAAGGCCCTTGGCTCAAAGGTTTTGAAGATGAAAATAGAACCATTCCTCGCAAGGCTTTTCTCTCTGAGCATTCTGTTCAAGCTAAGCATGATTTTTGGTCTGCCCGCTGGGATGAAGAAAATCAATATCTCAAAAAGAACGACGAGTTTGTTATTACCGATAAGGGGCAATGGGTTAAGAAGCCTGAATTTTGCAAGCCGCCTTCTAAAAAGGGGAAAGGCACAAAGAGAAAAGGAAAAGATGGAGACAATGTTAAGGTAACAAACACTTTACCGCTGTCTTGAAATATATGCATATATTTGCCTCTGTTTGTTAGCTTAACAATCGGCGATGATTTTTCTTTTCGCAGCAATCCTCAAAGAAGTCTAAACCAGAGAAACCACTAAGCGCTATAGATAGCGTGAAGGCTGCTCTCAGTGCTCTTCCTGGGATGTCTACTACCAAACCGAAAAAGGGCGCCGTCTCCAAATCTTCTTCTGCTGCTAAGAAAGATGAGAGTTCTTCCAAGACTAAAGGGAAATCTTCCAAGTCCAAACCCAAGACATTGGCGTCCAAAGGAGGGCTTCCGACCCAAACTCCCAAAGCTACTCCTGATTCTGAAATTGAGGATCAGCCGATAAAGTCTGCTGAACCAATTATCCTTGCTGAAGTGATTAAGGAAGTTCCTATAACTCCTGATACCACCATAAATACGGAAATGACTACCGCTGAGACCACCATTGAAGTTACCGCTGGGACGACCAACCAAGCACACTCTCATATCCGTCCAAGTATTGAAGTTGTGTCGCCGTCTGCCTCTGCTGTCACCGATGCTGCCAAGCTTCTTGTTCAATGTCTCTCCCTAAGCGGCTTGCCTCAGGATTTAACTATCTCTGGATCCTTGGAGAACCAACTTCCTCTCAACAAATTGGCTGAATATTTTACTGAACTAATTGCTCGTGATAAGGGGGGTTCTAACACTCTTTATCTGGAATCTATGAGTAAGCTGAGTGAGCCTGGATTAGCGCTGAAACGTTCTGAGCTAATTGTCGCTGTGTCTCGTCTTTCTCCATATGATCAGCTTTGTAGCGCTATCCTGGTGACTTGTCGCTTTAACTCTCCCTTTATGTTGTATGCTCTTACATTTTCTCCTTTATTAATGAACTAGTCTTGCAGGAATTCCGACGCAACCTTGGTGGTATTATGCTAAATGCCCAGTTAAGACAAGAACGTGACAGCCTTCGCCAGATAAAGGCTACACTGGATCAAGCAAATGCCTCCTTGGAACATCAGTTGGCGGCAGAAAAGAAAGAGTGCAATCGTATGCGTGTTAATTTCAACAGAGAAAGAAAGGATCACCAAGAACTCCAAGGTGAGCAATTATCTCCAATTTTTCATATAATAGTTTTTCATTATGTTTTCTGTTTGCCCAACGTCTAGTCCCTTTCCCTTATAAGGTCGCCGGCAACATCCTGATAGTCGATTAAGGCTGGTCGAAATTGAGATTGACAAATTGACTAGCGCTAACGCTAAGCAACATAATATGTTACTCAATTTTGGTCAAGATGTTAAATGGTACCGCCAAGAATTGCGTAATGTCACTGTACTTAACGTAAATCTTGATCACCTGCTCAAAGTTTCTGAAGCGGATGCAGCGTGGCATAAGAGTGAACGTGACAACGCTTCTCGCTTAGCAGAAATAGAGCGTAAAGCTAAAGAACAAGTTACTGTGGAACATATGAAATTGACTACCCAACTGAAGAATGAAAAGGCCGTCGTTGCTCGTTTGTCTTCTCAATTGGTTTGCAAAATTGCTGAAAGGGATTCCGCTCGTGACGAGATTCAGCGTCATAAAGATTTCGCTCAAATTCATGGAGATCGTGCTAGGCAACTAAGTGAAGAGAATGAGAATCTTAGGCGTAGAATCAGAGAAGTTGTCGGTCCCTGTTCTGATGAGGAGGTTTTGGGTAAATTGAGTCAAATCAATGTTGCCCAGGAGGGTATACGTATGTATGTTAATGAACTAGAAGGTAGTTTCTAGGGTTTATACTTCCTGTCTACTAATTCAACGGGTTAGCATTGCCTCAGTCTCTAACTCATTTTCTATTTTGGTTTCAGAGAAAAACAAGAAACTTGAATCTCAGTTAGAAGAACGATCTACTGCTATGAAAGAGCATGAAAATTGTGTCCCTAGGATTGCACAACTAGAAGAACAAGTTAAGGAATATCAATCACGTGAGAACGAGATGCATGAGCTAAAGTCAGAACATATCTTGTGTACCGGCAGGATTACCAACTTGGAAAATGAAGTTAAGACCCTTCAAGACTTCAAGGGGATATTTGAGGTAGAATCCTCCAAATCCGCTAAACTTCAACAGATGAACGATCACAAGCAATCTGAGTTGAATCTTGCTAAGAGGAATGCGCTAGAAAAGGAGGAACAGCATGCTGCTCTTATAAGTGCGACTGGATTTATCGCCATCTAAATGTTCTTGGCTAAATTTTGCCCTAAGCATAAGATAAAGATACCAAAAGTGTATGCCCCTGACCGCCTTCCTCCTGGTATGGATGGTGTTCCTTCTGCCGCTGATGAAACTGTTCTAGTTGGTAGCGGATCAGAGTCAGAAGAAGAGGGCGAAGATGAATAAAGTGAAAGAGATGAGGATGAAAACGAAGAAAGTGAAAAAGATGGGGATGAAGATGCTGAAGATAATGCTGCTGGAGACGACGGGCGTCCAAATCCTAATGGAGAGAATCTTCCTCACAATGACGGCAGAGACACCAATGCCGTTAATGACCAGACTGCCTCTGAGACCAAAACCCATGCGCTGATCAATCAAACAAGGAAAAAGGTGCAATTACCGCTGAAGGTGGAGAAGAAGAAGACGATGACACTTTTGTTAAGAATCTGAACATGGCTGCTGACAACTCCTTAAAACCTCCAGAATTTCAAATCTTCAAAGATGGTTCATCCTCCATCCATCAAGTGTAATCTGGATAGCTGTTTTGTTTTAGTTTTCCTTGCTTTTGTTTATCATGAGATGTGTTTATATCCCCCACTCTTTTGTTGTGGAACTTTAATGAATGTATGTTTTTCTATCTGTGCACTTTGCTAGACTCTTGGGTCTTTCTTTCCTCTTATTTCCGCCGGTATAATCGAATCCATTTTTGGTTTCAATGATGAGCTGATAGCTTCTTTCTGACCACATCGCAACCTTCCGTTATACATTGTTACTTGTGCCCATCGGCGATCTATTATAAGTGGTTGGTTAACCAAGAGCCGTCCCTACAGGGAGTTCTCTTGGAGTTTTATATTTTTCTGCCATCACTTACAGATCAACAAGTAACACGTCAGGAGTTACAGCACCAGTTAGCCAGATTCCCTTTATTCAAAGCTATGATCATTGAAATCCAAAAAGTTTCGTTATGCCCTGGCGTATAATTTTCATGGCAATTTTGCCTCAGTATATGGCTGTTGAGCCTTGTAAATTTTCATGGCAATGTTGCCTCAGTATATGACTTATTGAGCGCTATAAAATTTCTTGGCAAATTTGCCTCAGCGTATGGCTATTGAGCCTTGTAAATTTTCTCGGCAATTTTGCCTCAGCGTATGGCTATTGAGCCTTGCAAATTTTCTTGGCAATTTTTCCTCAGCGTATGGCTATTGAGCCTTGCAAATTTTCTCGGCAATTTTGCCTCAGCGTATGACTATTGAGCCTTGCAAATTTCTCGGCAATTTTGCCTCAGCGTATGTATTGCCGTATGTAAATAATTTGAATGACACAATAATTTGTTAACGGGGTTCAGCGCATAAAAGCAAACCTACATCCCCGGATCTTATTTGCTGCAAATTACAAAAGCTAATAAGACTTCTTGGGTATTATGCCCTCCCAAGACTTCGGATTTTACATGCAACCTTATGGATAAAATCTCTTAACAAACCTGACATTCCATGGATGCTCAAGTTCTTTACCATGCTCATCAATTAACACATAGGCTCCACTTCCCGCTACACGCTTAATAACATAAGGACCTTCCCAAGTTGGTTCCAGTTTCTTACATCCTTTCTTCTTCTGATACGGCGGTACTTCTCTTAATACCAAGTCCCCAGGCTGATATTCTCTTGGTACAACGCGCTTGTTATACTCCCTGGCTAGACGGCGATGATAATTTTCCATATGAGTTAAAGCAATTAGCCGATGTTCTTCCAGGTCATCTAGTTTCGCCAAGATTAAGTCAGTATTGAGATTCTTCTCCCAAGCTTCGTGTTTTGTTGGTGGCAACATAACTTCTGACGGAAGTACCGCTTCTGCACCAAAGGTGAGTAAAAAGGGAGATGCACCAGTTGCCTCTCTGATTGTTGTTCTATAAGACCACAAAACATTGTGAAGATGTTCGCACCAGGCTTTTTTATGCCCTTCAACTCTCTTTTTCAGCCCCATTCCTATTGTTTTGTTTGTGGCTTCTGCCTGCCCATTGCTTTGAAGATAAATAGGAGTTGACTTTCCTAACTTAACGCCGTATGTAGCCAACAAATTTTCGATATTCTCGCTGACTAGTTCTTTTCCATTATCAGTACATATTTTCGCCAGGACACCAAAGCGACAGAATATATTCTCCCATATGAATGTAAACACTTCCTTACCAGTTCTCTGTCGAATTACCTTGGCTTCACACCACTTGGTAAAATAATCTGTTGCCACAATGATATACCTTCTCTGTCCTGATCCTGGTGTTAGTGGTCTGATGATGTCAATCCCCACTTGGCAAAGGGCCAAGGACTTAATACTGAATTTAGTGAGACTGCCAGCGCCTTTATTCTTCTTGCATATAGCTGACAATTCCTACACCGCTTAGCATATTCTGCAGAATCACCATTCATCCAAGGCCAGTAATAACCTTGCATCTACTTTTAGAGCCAATGCCCGCTGTCCGCTATGATTTCCGCAATCTCCCTCATGAATTTCTTTTAACAGCTTCTTTCCTTCTTCCCTTGATACACACCGTAATAGTGGCCCAACAAATGATCTTCTGTATAATACGCCCTCTCTTAACTCATAATTTCCTGACCTGCTTATAACTTTATGCGCTAACAACTTGTTTCCAGGAGTGGTGAGGTGCTCTAAGTAATATCTAATGGGAGTCCGCCAATATGTTTCCGCTGACTCTTCGATGTCTACCGCCAAGACTTCCCGCTGCCTTCTTTCTTCTATTGATGACATCTTTAACCTTTCAATTGCAATTGACGGCACCTCTGGATCTGCCATCATAGAAGAGATAAATGCCAGCGCATCAGCATGTCTGTTGTCATTTCTACATATATGTCTAAATTCGATGCCGGTAATTTTGTTAGCGTATTCTCTTGCCAACTGTAAGTACTTTTTGAGTGAACTATCATGTGCTTCATATCTTCCCAAGATTTGTCTAATGACCAATTGGGAATCACTTGTTAAACGAACGTTACTGATATCCATCTCAATGATAAGCCTCATAGCATGTATTACCGCTTC
>JAJJMA010253992.1:0-11664 GCA_023529015.1 Papaver nudicaule | reverse complement strand
GAAATTGGTGCAAAATTACTTTTGCGACTTCCTCGCCAAAACCCACCTTCAACAGTTATAGAGAAGAAAATCTAGACTTGTGGCCAAAGGTTGCTCTCAAATAGAGAGTGTTCATTTTGAAGAAACATTTAGCCCTGTTGCAAAGCCAGTTACCATCAGAATTGTTCTATCTATAGCGATGTAGTTCAATTGGAAGATAAAGCAACTTGATGTAAGTAATGTTTTTCTCCATGGTGACTTAAAATAGGATGTTATATGAGACACCCACCAGGCTTTAAAGATCCAGAAAGGCCACATTATGTCTGTAAACTTAGGAAATCCATTTATGGCTTGAAGCAAGCTCTAAGAGCATGGTATGAAAAGTTAAGCAGTGCCCTTCTTTCTCTTCATTTTGTTTCAAGTAATGCTGATTCTTCACTTTTCATTCATTGAAAGGGTGCTCAAAGTACTATTGCTCTGGCCTATGTTGATGGCATTCTCATCACTGGGTCTTGCACTTCATTTGTTCAGTCTGTTATTGACAGCCTACAACAAAAATTTAGTATCAAAGATCTTGGGAAACTACATTACTTTCTTGGTCTTGAAGTGCACAGATCTCTTGAAGCTTTATCTTTTTCTCAAACAAAGTATGATATTGAATTATTGAAAAGAACAGACATAAATGGTGCTAAACCATGTAATACTCCTATTTCAGCTACATTAAAGTTGAGCAAAGATGATGGAGATTTACTGGAAAATCCTACTGAATATAGGTCTTTGGTTGGTGTCTTGCAGTACCTTACTTGGACTCGATCTGCTGTGTCAATTCATGCAGCATCCCAGATAAGTTCACCTTACTGCTGCCAAGCGCATTCTCAGATACTTAAAAGGTATTATTTCTTATGGAATACAGTTCAGCAAAGGTGACTCTTTTATTTTAGGATTCTCGGATGCTGATTGGGCAGGAAGCATTGATGATAGACGTTCTACTGGAGGGTATTGCAGTTATCTTGGTACAAATTCGGTTGCTTGGTCTGCTAAAAAGAAAAGTACAGTAGCTAGGAGCTCAACTGAAGCTGAATACAAAACTCTTGCTAACAGTGCTGCAGAAATTGTTTGGATTTGTTATTTGCATCAGGATCTTAATTTTCAATTGCCTGGGATTCCTCGACTCGCCTGTGACAACATCAGATCCATCTCCTTAGCCTCTAACCCTATTCTGCATTCTAAAATGAAGCATGTGCATATTGATTTTCACTTGATCAGGGAGTTGGTGCAGTCAAAAACTTTGGATGTGTTTTATGTTTCTTCACTGGATCAGATTTGAAATGCTTAGGTTGGTTGTTGCACCACCCTTGTGTTTGAGGGGAGGTATTAGCAGTGCAGGTTAAGCTTTGTCTGTGGTGTAGGTTAACGGTGTGCACGTTATCTATTCTGTTTTTTGGTATTTGGTTTCGTGTGTTTCACACACTTATATGCATAGTCGGTCACCTTTGTTTAATCGACTATATGTATTTTTGTTTCTGTAACAACTTAATGAAAACATTGTAATATCAAAATCGTCACCATACACATGGCGCGAGATTAAAGCAGAAGCAACGTAATACACTACAACGAGTTACATGATAACCGCTCTAAGGATGCTTAACTTTGAAGCTAGGGCAGATATTTTCCTATAAAAAGAAAGTCATTTAGGTCTAGAAAAGGGGGGGACTCTCCCGCAAGGAAGGAGGAGGCCAAAACTCAACTCGTCTACTATCACTCTCTAACCCTATTGTAATGAGATGTCTACCAAAAATCATCAATAAACTTATGCAATTACCCGTGGATGTAAAGCATCAACGATGCCGAACCACGTAAAAAATCAATGTGTCGATCTATGTTTACCATTCTTATTTTCTTATCTTTTCTATGTATAAATCATTTGGTTGTTGAGAACATGAATTTTGTTCTCACAATTTGGCGCTAGAAACAGGGAGAGGTGTCAAAGAATTTATTCTCCTGTGAAACAACAAGATTTGAAAGTTACATTAGCTAAAGAATCAATGCGGAAGAGCAGCTGAACTCCAACAACTTTTCGCAGCTCTGAATGACTTTTCCCAGCAAAGTTTCTACTGTTACCTTTGCTTCATCATACCTGATCTCCATAGCAGATCTAAACTACACCTTTTATTTCATTCGTTTTCCGTTAGAAATATTATGCTTTGTTATGATCATACTCATTCAACTTGTTTTGATTCTCACTCATTCAGGAATGGCGGTAACACGCGCATTGCTTTGCTTCGATTCAAATCATCACATGGGCCATATTCTTACTCATCACGTAGCTGTTGTGTCACCGCGCTTGTTGTATTACCCCGCTTGTTGTGCTGCCATATTAGCTGTGTTACCGCACCACGCAAAAAGCTTTTACCTTGCCATTCCGCAGAAAAGGAAGTATATCCTAGCCTTTTCAGTGTCGCATCCAAGTTTGCTTCAACCACTGTGCCACCACTAGCATCACCCACCTCCCGCGCTGGGTGATGCCAATGATGCTACTACCCGCACTGGTGAGATTACCGCGCTGGATGACAATATGTATGGAGGTCTATAACTGAATTGATGGATGCCCGACACGGTCAGTATACACAATGCTTACCTGATGCCATGAAACTGTGGATGACTCCGCGGAAATGATGCATGACCACCGTTGCTGCTGCTGCTTCTTATACCTGTACCATTAATGCATACCCAAACCTGACGAGCTGCTCATGTTCCATACCTACCAATGGTTCAATGGAGATGGGTGAGACACAAGGCCGTTGTTGCGTTGCTGCTGCGTGGATAATGACTTTACTGCTGCTCGTTCCCGCACTAGTGAGCTGTTTCTGCCCGCAGGGGATGCCTTTGCTCCTCCTACCGCACCTGATGTATGTCATGAAGCTGTGTGTAGAGGCAGTACTCTCATAATGGTGAAGTATCACTCGTAAAGAAGGGAATGATACTTGCAAAGAAGGACTACGCGATGGAAATATTTGCAGAGAATGGTACTTCGTTTTAATATTATGCAGGTACTACATGACGAATGAAAAGAAAATACCGCTACCAAGCTTAAGGAATGAAGGAGTATGAATGAAGAAACTACAACATACACCGCACCTACTTGCATAGAGAGGCCAAAGCTCCTACACTGCTGCACCTGCTCTAACTCTTACTGCAATCAAAGCTCCGGATGCCCATTACACTTCTGTTGCTGTCCTTAACCAAGGAGAGGCAGAATCAAGGAACTAAAGGAGCTCAGATAAAGTCTAAAGGCGCTGGAATCAATGTTGATGTGGCCCGTACTTATACCTCATGATCAATGAGAAACTTGATGGCCTGAAAACCCTCAACTAGGACCTCTGTCAATGGTGGATGCGGAAACGCGCCCAAAGCAATGCAAAAGTTCCTGCCTTCATCCGAGTACCCGCACCTGCAAAGGAAACACCAACATTTTGCTAATGAGCTCCTCAAACCCTCACCTACGAACGTACCTGAACTCTTTCAAGTGATTTGTGTTCTCGGTACTAGAAATATACGCAGCCAGAAGAATGCCCGCACTCAGTACACGGAGGCAACTTCATTTCCGGGGAGCTATATATTCGAGTATGCAGAGGTAGTTCTTTGTTTTGGTTTTATGCAGATTCCTTTCCAAGAAGAAAGAAAGGGATGTGTAATCAATACTATGCGGACGCTGCTGCCAAGCTTACAACCTTAATGAAGGGTACAATCCTACAAAAGTTAGAGACGTTGGTAGCATTTTTACAATTCATATCCCGCACTCCAATGGTGTTCGATACTATATAACAAACTCAACACTGGACGACAATCAAGATTTTCGACAATACGCTTAACTGGTGAGATTACTGCACTGGGTGATGCCACTGCAGCTACTACCCGCACTAGTGAGATTACCGCGAAAAGAAGAAGCCTCACCTGTAGGGAAGGGAAGAACCCATACAACAAATGGTTCCTATATTTCATTTTTATACAGGTCTATAACTGAATTAACGGATGCCCGATGCGGTCAGTATACGCAATGCTTACCTGATGCATGAAACTGCGGATGACTCCACGGAAAGGACGCATGACCACCGCTGTTGTTGTAAAATGAGTTTCTTCTTCTATTGTTGTGCAGGTCCATGGCCAAGGAGAAGCAACCCTCACTATATTAAATCCCTCACTGGCAATCATAACTTGAGAAACACTTAGTACCGTAGCTCAACTCCTGGAGTACAAGCCAACAGCCCGCACTCTGATCACCACAAGAACTGAAGACTTGCCGCAAACTTGAATATTCTCGCAGCAGTACATGACAACCTGCACTGCTGCTCACTCTCGCATTGCTGGTCCTTCTTCACTTTCACCCAAAGCTGTTGTTACGTACTTTCAAGCTACACATGAAGGCACAGTTGTCCCGCACCTGCTGAGTTTCTCTCATCCGCACTCATGATGCTAATATTGCTACTACACCCTCACATAGAGACGTCAACTCGCACAGATGAACTACTTCTATCCACGCCCAGGATGACATGCCACCGCGGCTTCTATAAATGGGTTTCTTGTTTTATTGTTGTACAGGTTCACAACCATGGAGGGCATACTCACCGCATACTCACCACACCCAAGCAAATTGTAATAGTCGCAGTACAATCTGCTGTCTACAACAATATTTTTATGTACAAAACAAAAAGAATTTTCTTGGTAGCTTTGAAAACAGCCAAGTTTATTGATCACTGCTTTTGTATTAACGTTTACTCGGTTTTGGTTTCGTTAGCAACTAATTGATTTCTTTGACTAATACTTTGATTTCAATGGGCACTGAGTACAAGCGAATATCGTTTGGCAAGTTTTATTGACTATTACTTTGAATATTGCTCTAACTACGATTGAATTAGCAAGATTTATTGATTTTCAAACGTTTAACTAACGTTTTTGTCTATCCATTTACAACGAACCTTGGGTTTGATATATTTGGCTGATCAGACTAATTATTTAATCTTTATCTGAAGTACAATGAATGTAATAAGCCAGAGTCGCAGCCATTGTCACAACCTCACTGGGGTAGAAACGAATCGGTGGTTCGCAACCATTTAAAAAAAAAAGGCAAGTAGCAGGATAATACAACAACGGACAGGCTCTCACAACAACTCAGATCTCTCATACGAACTACACACAGAATTCCAACTCGCACTCCATACACGGAGGCAATTTCAAGCTATATACTCATACGCTAAGCCACCCTTGTGTCAAGGGAAATCAAAAGCTAAAGGATTCTGGCAAGGCAATCGGGAGTTACTAAACTCTCACCACAATAAAGATTTACGATATATGCTGACGACATTAGACACCAAGGCCCATACCACTGCTGTTGCTGATGATGCCCACACTGCTGGCGTAATATGCGCCACTGCCACTATTGTACACTTGCTGTCTTGTGTCAAGTGATGCTCAATGGATACCCCGTTTCCGACAATGCGAAATTATGCCATGGCGTTCTGGGGCAGAACATTATGAAGAAGCTGACTATCTGCCGCTGATATCACTACGTATCCGTCGCTACAGAAAGGAGAGCTGCAAGCCATTAAATCCACTCGACAAGGAGAATGTAACTTCTAACTAAAGAAATGGTGAATCACAATCACAAGAAAATAAGGAAAGGCGACGGAACTACGTCAAATCGAAGGAAATCTATAACAAAAGCAACAAATCAACAAGGGGAACAACGACAACAACAACCAAAGGAACTAAAAGAAACTCAGAGCGAATTCAAAGACGGGGACGGGAACAAAGGACTCCAACAAAGCCCACAACAACACATGACTCCAACAAAGCCCGCATCAACAAAGGGCTCCAAACAACAAAAATTTCCAATTAAACAGGGGCAAGAACTACGTGTTTGTTGTGTTACCGCACCGCACGAGAAGTTTTCAACTTACCATTCCGCATAGAAGGAAGTATCCTAGCCTAAAAGTGTCACAATCAAGTTTGTTTCAGCCACCGCGCCAGCTCTTGTTGCGCAGACTTCAATTTTCGCACTGGGTAATGCCACTTTTGCTCTTATCCGCACCTGATGTATTGAGGTAATTTCATTGTCTTGAAGCTGAACTCAATGACGTGGAGAAAAGCTGTACAAGGAGGTAAGGACGAAGACCAAGAAGCACCTTCCAAGGAAATGCCAACATTTTGATGACTATCGCTCCTGCTTCTGCCGTTGGGACGGAGTTGTGATAGATCAAAGAAACAAGACTACTTCTGCCATCACCAACTACAAGCTGCTCCTTTCCGTGCTGGTGAAGCTACTACTGTATTTGTAGCCAGCCAAGTAAATCCGAAGAGAAGAAAGGGGAGCTAGAAAGTAACCAGTTCTTAAGAAGACAAATCCGCAATGGATGATTTATGGTAAGTGGCTATCTTGTTTTTTGTTTTCTGTGCAGGTGTAGGCAAAACCGCACTGAAAGTTATGGCTTTCCCGCGCTGATGAAGCTAAAGTTATTATTGCCATGCACCTAGTAATGTTAATACTAGTGTACCCCACACTCTTGGCTACCACTACAAATCTGCCACCACACAGAGAAGAGCTGAAAACCGCAGCAAAGGTTCCAATCCCACTGAAGATAGAGACATTGGCGGCATGTTCACAGTGGAAACCCGCACTCAATAACATGAAGGTTAGATGTGCAAGGAGGCAATATCACCACCGTGAAGTATTACTCGCAAAGAAAGAAGTGATACTCGCAAAGAATGGCGGTGTACAGGAGACAACTGCAACAAAATTGTGCTTTAGAGGTGTGGACGCAGTCAAGGCATTTGACAGAAAGGTTACTGCTGCGTGCTCACGATGTCTGCTGCTGAGTATTATCAACTGGAGAACATCATTGCTGCCAAGTGCCAAGTAGGGTGGTGTCTAAAATGGAGGAAACCTCTACATTGTGAAGGCATACTCACTTTACCCGAAAAAGGAACTTGGAGATAAAATTTGATGGAAGTACAACCAAGGACTCAGACGTATTCTCACCTGTCAAAAGCACGAATCTCGCGTCTCCTACGATTCAATGATGTAGATAAAGCCAAACTTGTAGCTTGCACCCGCACCCACTCGTCCATTCTGCACCAACGTGCCGCTCTTACCCCCTACTTGACTGTTCCTTCTATATGTTTTGATTATTCTTGCTCTCACCACGGACGCTACCCCCTGCTACTGAAATATATTTATCATGCGAAAGTTCAATGCAAATGCGCAGAACAAGTCAAAAAAATAGTGGAGTATAACCAGTACGATATGGGACAGGAAGAACCTAAAAGGCACATTAATATGAAGAGAAAATGCAAGCAGATCAGAATTCTTTGTTCATTTTGTAGATACTTGGCTTACAAGAATTTACTGATCGTAGTACGTATCTGACGTCATGAAGCTGATACCTTTAGCTATCCACACTCCAATGGCGAAACTTACTTTTTACCATGATGCTCGGCGCGGTCAACATACACAATGCTTACCTAATGACATGGAGCTGTGGATGAGTCCGCGGAAATGATGCATGACCACTGTCATTGTTGCTGCTTCTGTCGTGGTGGAGCACTTTGTTGCTGTCACATTCTGCAGCTGGGGCAATGAAGTGATATGTACCTACCTAACCGCTGCTCCTGCTACATGAAGGGGACCTTGCTGCTGCTCCTAATCACATAGAAATGCCTAAGCTCCTGCACTGCTACACCGGCTATTTCCCATACATTGAAAGCTCATGGATCAAAGAAGTAAGCCAATGCGAGGGGATTACAAGATTTCTATGAAAGACAATCCAACTAAAGACAAAGGCAAGGAATGATATAGGCGCAATTCTTTGGAGAAAAGAAATGCCACATATGATCCTGCACTGCAGAAAAGGCCTCAACAATTGCTGCCTATACTACGCATTTAACAGCTGGTCCCGTTGTACATTCACCTAAAGCTACAACTCACTCCCGCACTGATGAACCACTGCTACCCCTAGCTGATAATGCTCCTCAAACCTGATGAGGTCATACTGCTAATGCCCGCACTGTGCCGCACTCTTGAAGCTGTGATGCCACTGCTGAGTATTTGCCTACAGTTTCAATCACGCATACTCAACTCGTCCTTCAATCACACAGGCTTCAATCTCGTAGCCCGATCCTATCCGCACGAGTTCAATATCACAGCTACGTTCCTGCTGCATGAAGGGGGGATTACTGATGCTCAGGTACTCGCATGGAGATGCCAAAGTTAACGATGACCCAACACTAACAGCGTAAGGACATAAAGAATGGATGGAAACTCGCCAAGAGAAGTTGACGTTAAACTAAAAAGCTGATGTCAATATGGGTATTGTTGCGTCGTTGCTGCGTGGATAAAGGATTTGCTTCCCTAGCTTCTACTACTGTACCTAATGTTGTTGCCTCATCGCTGGGCGCGTGAATAACGCAACAATGGGAAGACTCACAATTTCACAGATCAAAGCTCCATACTGGACAAAGCGGAGGAAAGACGAACTCGATGATCTTGATGTAACATCTAACGAAATGCTGGAATAAAGCATGGCAACATATCCTGCTGGATGAAGCGGGACGACATGGTCACATGGCAGTATATCATGCAGCTGCAATAAAACCGCCAAAAAGAAAAGACAACAAGGCTCGTTCCAGATTGCTACTCTCATTGTTTCCTCCGTTCTATGTATTTTCTATAGGTCTAAATCGGCTATCAACAACCAGCTTGTTTCGCCAAGATTGGTTTTTAAGGAATGAGGACCAGGGGAGCAACTCTCACTTCAGTCATGTGGTACAACACAAGCAATGAAGACGAAGGTGATGGCAATAAAGATGTGAATGCAACCCCGCAGCTAAAGAGTTACATTTACGAGAGCATCAGAGGACAGAATGCGTGCAAGATGGCTACACAATGGAGATAGCTGCAGGAATAGCATTTACAACGGTCAAATACAACACGTATCACATTGATTTAAGCTTGGTTACTAGAAAGGATCCATTAGAACAGTATACAATGGATGGAGCATAAAGTGGAGCGTCAAAATGGAAGCCTACCATGCAAATACTAACTCACCGCAAGACATCCCTGCCACTATTAGTCTATTGCAATTATGGGCGCATCCCAAACTAAGAACACCTCAATTTCAATCCACTATGGGGGAATGATACGAGTCATATTTGTCACTGAGTCAGCCTTGCATCGAGTCATTTTTATCATTCCGGATTACACGGCTAATTTCTCGCACTCTAAGAATGAGTACTGGTTTGTGAAATCATAGTGCCTCGTTAAAGGCCTAACAAATGGTTTCTTAGTTCCACTTTTACGCAGGATCAGGGTGGGATTGGTTATAACATAAGCAATTGCGTGAACAAATCAACGGTCCAAACAGATGAGACATGAGTAAAGCTTGCTCTTAGTTGTTAATGAGGATTTGTGTTGTTGATGTGTTGTGTAGTTCTTAACCTATGAAAAGCGGTCTCGCAATATCCAGATGATGGACCTAATCCCCAATTAAAAGTCAAGTGTGCAACTAGCGTAAAGAAACTAAGATGGAGTCTAAAGCACTAGGAAATATCGATGCCATGTGGATGCTGCTATCAATCTATGTCAATAAAAGCATGCGCACTCGCAAAGGACGTATGATTATTGCTATCAAAGAAGAACTGGAGGTGCTACAAGGATGTCGCTGCTGATGTTCTGCATACTCAATGATATGTAATCCTTCCATTGATGAAATACCACTACTACTTTGTGCCTGATGCTATGTTGATGTTGCCAGTGCCGCAATTACTACCGCCATTCTCATTATCAGTTCATGGTGCAACCAGAGTTGAGCAACAGTACATGCCTACGAGAGGAAGCTTTGTTACAACTAATGAGTGGGTTTAACAATACCGTAATAAACGCTTGCTACGGATGCTGTGTACCTAAAGCTATCAAGATGGAATGCTACTCAGACGTGTTGCTGGGAGAAATACTCATCTTTAACACTAACACGCGTAGACAAGGGACAGAGCTACTCGGACGCATGGCACATCCAACATTGCGATGCATTTTTTCCACCAATGATGGACTACAAGCTGAACTACAGCACCACTCACCTTACATGAACGGTACCTGAAAACACCATACACAGTTCAACGACTTCTAAAATGCAAAGGAAGGAGGGAGCTGGGCATCACTATCGAAGACCTTCATCAATAATTGATGACCGATAACTAGCCTATGCTAGTCACTGGAAGGGGAGTAACTCGACTCTCACTTCATTGAATTCAACCAAAGAAAGGTGCAGCTCAAAATTCACAACCGCAACCACAAAGGAGCGGTACAACATGGTGGAACTACACATCAAAGGGTCAGGGAAGCACGATAATGTATAAGACTCACCGCTCATGATTGAACTCGCATCACCGCCAACAACACACCCGCACGAACACAAGTTGGAAGCATACTCGCAGCAAAGTTGGCATGGTACATTAAAGGCCAAAATCAAGATCTTACTGATGGTTCGTATCTGTAACTGGGGCAAGCACTTGCTGATGTTGCTATGTACCCCCTGCCATTAAACTGGACCGCTACTCCCACCTCACTAGATGTGCTACTACACCGTTGCCGCTACCAATACTACGAGAGGGAAGCTTAAAGACCAGAACCAACACCTGGTGGAGCAACTACTGCCGAATATGATGACCGAGGATTGCATCTTGCACTTGCACCCGCTATTGTTGCCTGAGTTCCACAGCTTTATAACATCATTAGCAACCCCGCAAATGTCAAGTTCAAGACCAGTAGCCAACAGTGCCAGCTTTTTATAAAGACAATGCGCAGCTGATGATGGCTATGACAATGAACCAGGGAGTGAAGACACGCTACATCCGTTGAGTGTAACTCAATACAGTTCTCCAATGGCGCAAGGACATAAAGATTGGAACGCTCGCGAAGAATGGAGTAAAGCAAGAAAATGCAGGCTCCCACTTAGAGGATAATTTTCAAATTACATGAATGCGCTGGATCATTGTGATACCGTCGAAACCAAATTTTCGGTAAGAGTATCCAGTATAGAATCATTGCGATACCGTCGAAACCAAACAATCGATAAGAGTATTCAGCAAATGTATAAAATGGGTAAAGCACGTCATGTGTAGTCTCTCCAGATTAACCTCGTCAGCGTCTATGAGTGTAAGACCAGAGGTTCCAATCGATAGCAAGAACTGCCTAACATACCACAAACATCCCTATCTTACGGAGCCAAGATCCTGATAGGGAAACACCCCACATCTGTCTCTACTTCCCCCTGGCCAGGGCTTATCAATCACTGTGACTGGGCTAAAACACTCCTCAAATGACTTCGCAATACGGAACTAATGGCAAAAATTACCCCAAAACCTTACCGTGTAGCTCAAAGCTATGGTAACTGCTCAATTAAAATGATAAACTATCAGGAGATGTCAAATCTAACGGTACTAAAATGTCAAATAATTACCATACTTGACTGGAGCAAAGTCAGTACTAGACCGCGCGGAAAATCAAGGCTCATTACCATACTTGACTGGGGCAAAGTCAGTATTGGTCAGCGCGGAAGATCAAGGCTCACTACAATACTTGATTGGAGCAAAGTCAATATTGGTCCGCACGAAAAATCAAGGTTCATTACAATA
>JAJJMA010253976.1:0-28272 GCA_023529015.1 Papaver nudicaule | reverse complement strand
CTTTTAGGAGAGATACCACTCCTATTTATATTGACTAAGGCTTTAGCTTTGAAATGAGGCAAAGATTAATTTCGGGAATTCCACAAAGCACATTTACATAATAGTTCTGAAATTCCCCATTTAGTCTCATAGCATTTAATGAGAACTAATACTCTAGCATTTTACATTTAAGAAAAATATATTCCATAAAGAAAATATATTTTCGAAACATGTTTAGCCAAGAACAATCAAAGCAAATAATATCTTAAGGTATATTTGGATATTTCTTTTTAATTCGAAATATGGTGCTTACCAAATATGATCCCTAGGAAAGATCTCAATTCGAAATCGTGTCCTGACTTTCGAAAATCTCCTTAGATATTATTACTTCCAAATGTCGTCACCACATTTATAATGTCGACATTACTTCCTTGGTATTGCTGGGCTAACCAGACGAACCTAGGTGGAAGGGGGGTCTGGTCCAACGTGGTTCAACGTTCTGCATAAACACATCATAACAAACGTGGACAAAGCCTTGTGTGTTAAACTTAAGTGAACACATTGGTTCAGACGTTCCGAATCACGCAAATAGATATACCATTGGAAGTACGGTCTCCAGAATTCTTGATTCCAATATAGATGTCACGTTAATGATATCCAAGAATTCAAATCAAAACATCAAATGAATAATCAAATGTATATTTGATCAAGTAGTAAAGCATACGAAGATTTAATCACGTACAATATTGATCCGTAATAATGTGTCCACTAACTAGAGCGACTAACCACTTTCCAGATGATGACTCAAACTCACCTAGTTGTACATTGAAGAAGAACGAATTCAAACTTCAAACCGAGAATATCAAACTCATTAATTCGTTGAAGCACAAATCAAAATGATAGAGTTTGAACTTCGAAAATACGCATTCTGAGTCAACCATATTAAGGTTTCGAAACGTACGTCAGTTTTGGCAGAAACCAATTTAAGGTTTCGGAACCTAAGGTTCATTATATGACCGAAACTGTTTTAAGGTTCCCAAATCAGGCATATATTTCCCGGTTCACATAAACCTTTAGGAAACCCCATGGTCTTTCCGACCTTTTAGATCTCACATGGTCAAGGCACATTGGCCTCGATTCTCAAGTCACTGTCAGCCACACAAACATTGTTTCGAATCTGTTATATCTCATTGGTCACAATGTTTACATTTTTGGACCAATAGCTTATGAATACGAAAACCAGATTATGGTTTCGAAATCAACGTCAAGTTTTATCAAAACCTACTTTGAGGTTCAAACATGAAAAATTCATAAGTTGAGATACACAAATATGGTTTTGGAATTCAGAAGTGAGATATGCATACAATATGTTCATATACAGAATCAAATGAATGATTCAGTACTTCAGAGTTCAGAGCCAAATCAGGACGTCGAATTCGAATCTCAAAAAGAGCAGTATTTCGAGTCTACACAACATAAGTGTGAGTCACGATCTCTCTTACATTGGCTCATATAAATATATGCAATCAATCCGACAGAGACAGACTAGGTAAGAAGAGACACAATACTGTGATGGATCAAATGTCGTAAGTACTACCGAGATAACATCACATTGTTATATCCAACTCAAAAAGGTTATAGAAAAAACCTTTATATTAACTTAGAGACGGAGAAGAAAAGAAAGCTCTAAGCAATATTGGAACGTCATAACTACAACACTAATACCAAAAGTGGTAAAGTGGAGTTATCATAAGACACACTGATCACAAGTGATCAAGTCATAACGTAAAGCTCAAGCTGAGAGTTATGTTTATGTCTTTTGTAGCACGAGTGTAAAAGATAATGGAATTGCGTTATTTAGATTCACTAACCTGTTGAATGATGAAGCCGGGTGTCTTCGTTTGATCTTCAGTTTTTCTTCAACTCTTCAACCAGTGATTCTAAATCCTACCAAAATCTTTCACAACCTAAAGCTAACTCTCTCACATGACTTCACCTAATTGTGTGTTGTTTGGCGGTCGAGTTTTGATCACTAAAGTTGACAACTAAGCTTGACATACCAACACTCAGTGACGTTGACCGAGCCATGCTCTAACACTTTTTTATACTGTAGGTAATAGAAGGTTGATCCGATTGGGTTCTAATTTTGGATGGTTATTTCTAATATAGTATATTTAGTGGTGTCAGTTGGTCATAAGGATACTAATGGCGACAATGCTTAGGAAGCCAATTTCATACCAACTTCAAGTTCCTTGTACATTAATGTTGGCAGATGAGAATGAGCAAGGATACCATTATATACCTCCAATGTAAGTTTGAGTTCAACCTTGATTTTATGTGGTCGAAAAATTGGAAGAAACGACATTCATTGTATTAATATTTCTTGCGAATGCAAATTTTGCCACCATCAGACCCACATTCAGTAAAATTTTCTTAAATTTCTTTGTTAGCTTGATTTGTCATCAAGTGCATAGTGAGTGATACCATTTCTAATTTTGAAGTTTCTCAATGGCGAAAAATCAGAAAAGGCAAAAGCAAGTTATGTGTGTAAAAGATAATGAATCTAAGCAAAGTTTGCATTGTCTTTTCAGATTAGAAAAAATGGAAGAAACGACATTCATTGTATTAATATTTCCATCAGACCCACATTCAGTATAATTTTCTTAAATTTCTTTGTTAGCTTGATTTGTCATCAAGTGCATAGTGAGTGATACCATTTCTAATTTTAAAGTTTCTCAATGGCTAAAAATCAGAAAAGGCAAAAGCAAGTTTGGTCTATAAAAGATAATGAACCTAAGCAAAGTTTGCATTGTATTTTCAGATTAGTAGGGAAGCTGATACTATTACATCCAATTAGTGACAACATTAGCGTATTTTTTTTTCAAGGCACAAAGTCCTACATAAGTGAGTTAGAAATTCCTTATACTTCAGAGATGTTGGAGGGGAACCCGTCGGGAAACAACCTTGATGTACTTGGGTTGGTGAAAAAGGAGGGGTACCGAAATACAACCAACTTTTCGTTTGGGCTCGTGAGTCTTATGGTTAGGTTTGGACGATCTCAAAAATCAATATCCAAACCTAAATAACTGGAGTTGTGATCTTGGTGATCAACTCTACAAAGTTGGGACTTTGGAGTTAAACTCTACAGTTATTGAATAACGTACTACTTGGTGCTTTAATTATATAATCAGAGATATAATGCGGAAAGTAAAAGCACACAAGACACCAGAGATTTTTTTAACGAGGAAACTGCCTTGCAGAAAAACCTCGGGACCTCGTCCAGATTGAACACCGCCCAGTACAAACTGACTACAAATACTAGCCTACTATAAGACTTCGGTCTGGGATGTAGCAGAGACCAACTCCATCCCTCCAAGTGAATTGGCTACTGTCGCACTCCTTACGTCTCTAGATCCCTCACAGATCGTCACGCACTTGATTCCCCCAGGTGACGTCCTTTACAGGCCTAGGAGTTGCTTTGACCGATGTCAAAGGCTTGTGTCAGCAATACTAGCTTTGCAACCTAATTGTTGACGTATGGTCTAACTGTCCTCTATCAGTTTACCACACACAAGTTGACTTCCTTCGGATGATTAAATCCAGGTCATACGGAAATCTACTTCACAAATCAGGGCTGACAAGCAAACCGATTAAGCTAAGCCCAATTTGTCTCTACCTCAGTTATACACGAAGAATCACTTAAGAAACTTGTATAACTGGAGCTAACTAGGTCTTACTGAAAAAGAAGGGGTACCGAAATACTACCAACTTTTCGTTTTGGCTCGTGAGTCTTATGGTAAAGTTTGGACGATCTCAAAAATCAATATCCAAACCTCTAACTGGAGTAATCTCGACAGTTAGGTAATAACGTACTACTTGGTGCTTTAATTATAAATCAGAGTTATAATGCGGAAAGTAAAAGCACACAAGACACCAAACGTTTTTTTAACGAGGAAACTGCCTTGCAGAAAAACCTCGGGACCTCGTCCAGTTTGAACACCGCCCAGTACAAACTGACTACAAACACTAGCCTACTATAAGACTTCGGTCTGGGATGTAGCCGAGACCAACTCAAGCCCTCCAAGCGAATTGGCTACTGTCGCCTTCCTTACGTCTCTGGATCCCCCACAGATCGTCACGCATGAATTGCAATCCTAGCACTAGCATTGCTAGTTCTCAGGTAAGAAATAGTTCTTAACGTTTTCAGTTAAGAAACCTAAATTAAAACCATATATAGAATCACATGAATCACAAGCTAGCTAGAATCACATGAATCACAAGTTTTTTGTTGTCTGTAGGGAATGGATGTAGCTGGTTCTGTTCAGCCCAATGAGCCTCTAGTTTTGAGGAATATGAGAATGAAGTCAGTTGCTTTTGGTCATCTACACGCAACTGAGACATCACCAAATCCTGAATGGCAATTGGTCGTCATTGACGAAATTTTGCGACCTACCGAGCCTCTTTGTGATGATGACATAACTTTCGCAGATGTTTATGTAGGTGAGAGTATTATGTGGCCAAAACACTCGGTTTGCAAATGGACAATCACTGGTATCTAGGTCTAGTCAGGTTGTAGTGAACTTTTTGGGATACATGAGACATGGAGAACTTTTTGGTATATGGTTGTGCAGGTTATGAAGAACTTTTTGGGGATTAATCTGTCACTTTTTGGGTTTGTACATATGGTTGGGATTTTTGTGCATGTTGTTAAACTGTGAAGAAACTTTTTGGGGGTAAACTGTGAAGAACTTTTTGGGGTTAAATTTGAATAACTTTTTGGGGTATATGGTTGGTATACGGGTATATGTAACTCTTAGTTATGGAACTTGCAAGTTTGTATGGTTATTGTCTCTTCTTCTTTTCTTTTTTGTTTTTGTAAGGAAGAAGACAGTCTAAACATGTAAGAATTATCTTGCAACTTCTATTATGTAGCTTCACCAGGTTTGGAGCCCTGCTTTTATCTAATGAAAATTACTTTTTGTTTATAACTTTGTTAACTGTGTATGAATTCTTTTTTCTATCATTTCAATACTTAGAAGAAACTCATAAAACTTGAAAATACAAAGCTTGCAAGTTGTATATGACTAAGGCGGTAAGGTAATTCAGCTCTTTCAATTTGTGCTGAGTCTGTTTCAAAAACTGACTCGGGTTTGTGCTGAAAGTACTACTGACTAAGCCAAACTGACTCAGCAACACCCTAAGGCAATTCAGCCATTCTGTAGCTAAGCTAAACTGACTCGGAAATACACTAAACCCTATTCAGCCCATTCTATGACTTAGCCAATCTGAGTGGGAAACATCGATATCTCAGTCACCCTAAGTCTAAATCTTATCTCTTCTTCCTTTTCTCTCGTCTCAAAGCTCCAGAAAAATCTTTTCTCTTCTTCCTCTCGTCTTTCTCACTCACATCATGATTATCACTAGTTCATGATTCTAAGGGTCTTCGTCTTTCGTTCTCATCTCTCAGACGACGGAAACCCTACTTCCAGAAAACAAATTTGTGGGTTTGTTTTATTATCAGGGTATAAGCTCTTAATTCAATTAGGGTTTGCTAGTTTCAATGAATTGATTAAATAATTTCAATTTCGGTTAGGGTTGATTCATTGATTATGAGATTTCAATTTACAAATTAGGGTTTCTATTATTTGTATTATTTTACAAATAAGTTCTGGAAAATTTTGTTTAAAATTAGGTTATTACTGCTATGATCTTCAACTTACGTAGTGTCACTTTTTATTTTGTTGTTTATTGTTGATCAAAATTTTGCCTTCTGCTGTGTCAGTAAAGAAAAAAAGGCAATGGTTGTTAGAGATGTGTAGGGTACTTTGTTTCTAAATTAGGGATAGAGTTGTTTCAGTTGTGAGTTTTATAGAGTTGTTTCAAATATGCTTTAGGACTTATGTGCTGGTTGATGAAACATAGTTGATGACAAGTTGGTGCATTCTCTCTCGTACGTGTGAGTCGGTTGCTTCTTAAAGCAATGTACTTTCATATACGAGAGTGAATGCACCAACTCACTATCCTATGTTCATCAGAACAATTACTCTTTAGTGACTTATCTTTGTTCATACATGTGAGGAGAATTAACTTATAAATGATTTTTGTATGTAGATGCTTCGCCGTGTTAATCCTCCAGGTAAAAAATGGTTGAGGGCACGTAAGGGTTCACCTCAATGGCTTGAAGGTGTTGAATCTTTCATCCAATTTACCCATACGAGTCTTGGTGAAGGTACATTTCACTGTCCTTGTATGAAATGTAAGAACTATAATAGTTTACCAAAATCGCTAGATGATATACATGGGGATATTCTTGACTTTGGGTTCGATGTGACATACCGAACTTGGATACATCATGGAGAGCTACCTCGTGGGACTAATACCAATGTTGAAGCTCCAACCTTACCTGGTAGTAGTAGTTTTGTTTGTAATGTGCCTGCTGGTTCTTCTTCGAGGATACACGACTTGTTCAATGAGACACTAGGCCCTGCAGTTATTCCTGATGATATTGAAGGCCTTAATGGTTCTGATGCCCAGCCAGGAGGTGATGTTGCCGCTCTTGAAGCTTCCTCTGGTGATAATGTTCAACATGGAGCGGGTATCAATTACAGTAAGAGGGTGGAGGATGCTCTACAACCTTTATATCCAGGTTGTAGTAGTGAGCATACAAAATTATCTACAACTGTTGAGTTGCTGAGCATGAAAGCAAGGTATCAGTGTTCTGATGTGTTTATGACTGAGTTATTGGGCTATTTGAAGACTGTTTTACCGGAGGGTAACACGTTACTAGATCGATGTAGTAAAGCCAACGATATGATTAATCCATTTCAGTTGCCGGTACAAATTATTCAGTTGGAAGACGAATAAGGATTTAGATGAGTGTCCTAAGTGTAAGCAAAGTAGATGGAAAAAGCCGCCAGAAGGAAGTAAACCAACTACTAGAAAGGTACCAGTGAATAGACTAAGATACTTTCCAGTTACGGAAAGGTTGCAGCGCATGTACAGTGTACCATGGATAGCTGAGCTGATGATATTGCATGCTAAAGTGGTCGAAAGTGCTACACATATGCGTCATCCGGTGGATTCTTCACAGTGGAAGTCGATCAATACGCAGTGGCCTGAGTTTTCTGATGAAAAGCGAAACGTGCGTCTTGGATTAGCTACTGATGGTTTTAACCCTTTCGGAATGATGAGTTCCCACAGTACTTGGCCCGTCATGCTTGTTCCATACAACCTTCCACCATCATTATGCATGTCGAAGGATTTTACGATGCTGGCACTATTGATTCCTGACCCTCTTGGTCCCAACCACAACATAGATGTTTATTTGGAGCCCTTGATCGATGAGTTAAGCGAGTTGTGGTCAAACGGAAAGGTAACGCCTTTTAAACTCTCATAACTTTGTCTGAACTTTTATCACATTTGGATTTCAAAAGGGTTGTGTAGTTAACTCTGTCTCATAACGTCTCAGGTAACATATGATTCACATACAAAGACTCACTTTACGATGAAAACAATGTTATTGTGGTGCATACACGACTTCCCGGCATATGCCCATGTAGCTGGTCTGCGAACTTCCAGGAGATTTGGTTGTCCAGTGTGTGGAGAAGATACAGATGCTTTAAGGCTAAAACATGGTGGAAAGTATGCTTATATGGGACACATGAGGTTTTTAAGAGATAAGAATCACCCTTATAGACGGCTAAAATCCCAGTTGAACGGTAAAGTGGATTTCAGGGTTGCACCAAGACGATTGAGTGGCGTCGACTTGTTCGCTAAGACAGAAAACGAAGATAAAAAATTTGGGAAGTTGGTAAAGCGTGCCAAGGTTAAATTTCCGTGGTCTAAGAGATCGATTTTATTCCGACTTCCTTACTGGAAGGTATATTCATTCTGACCTATACATTATTTTGCTGCAATATATGTCTTTGTTGTCTATTAATGTTTACTAACTTGAACTCCATATAGTTTCTGCAAGTTCGACACAATGTGGATGTGATGCATGTAGAAAAGAACTTCTGTGAGAATTTGTTGGGAACTTTTATGAACAATAAAGATAAGTCCAAGGACGGGGTTGAGGCGCGCAAGGATTTAAAATTGCTGAAGTTAAAACCAAGCTTATGGTTGAAGAATACTGATGGCAAAGTCAGTGTCCCCTTCGCACCTTATTGTTTGTCTAAGAAAGAAAGGGAAGTTATCTGTAAAACTCTTAGCACACTTAAAGTACCCATAGGTTACAGTGGGAATTGGAGCAAGAAAGTTGACATGAAAGAGATGCAATTGAGAGGTCTGAAGTCTGACGACTACCACATCATTATGCAGGGTTTGATGCCTATTTTTCTCATGCATTGTTTCAAAAATCACAAGCCTTTGCGCGAGGCAATTAGACAGTTATCCTTGTTTTTTAAAGTCCTATGTTCTAAAGTTGTTGATCGCGCAGAGCTTCGTCTAATGCATGAACGTGTTGTGGAATCTATATGTGTGTTTGAAATGTACTTTCCACCTGTTTTTTTGTTAGTATGACTCATGTGGTCATACACTTAGCAGAAGAGGCTCTTCGTTTAGGGCCTGTTCAGTTCAGGTGGATGTACCCTTTTGAGAGGTACATTGCTTTAGTTAATAATCAGTGTCCTTTTATTTTATATGCCACTGCACTTATTTGTTAATTGACAATTGACATATCTAATTTGTTTTCAAATTACTAATGCAGGATGATGAGAACCTACAAGGTTCTTGGTCGCAACACCAATTATATAGAAGGGTCGATTGCAAAACAGTATGAGGTTGATGAAGGATGGCGACATTGCATGGAGTTCATTCCTGAGGGAAGACGGAAGTCTTATAAGTGTCGTGGAAAGATATCAATGCCAAGTGATGCTTATGAAGGACCACACCCGCAGAATTCTCAAGGAAAACAATATCAGCTAACCACCGTACAGTATGGACAAGTGCGTAAATGGGTTTTGAGACATGCGGAGGAAAATACTGAATGGGAAGCGTAAGCAATATAAAGCTGATTTCTCTTTAAATCATTTTGATTCAAACTCAAATATAACTATCTTACTTACCACTGTTTTTGTTATATGACAGGAAATATGAAACCTATCTTAGCGCTTTTAACCAACCTCGTACGGGAAGGATCAAACCTGTGGAGTACATTCCATGGCTACATAAACAACTTGAAGGAACTCCCATGACAGAATTCCGCAGGCTGGCAATTGGTCCTGATTTCATGACAACTTCTTATAATGCCTATTGGGTTAATGGTTATCTGTTTTATACAGCTGAAGCCGAAAAACACTTGATTACACAAAACAATGGAGTGTGCATGGATGCTTGCACAAGTTTCAGAGCAAGTTCCAGAGATACTAACCTGGTGGATGACGATACTACCTACTACGGCATTCTGCAGCAAATTATTGAACTGGACTATGGAGATTTCACTGAAGTTGTTTTTAACTGTGATTGGGTGCGAGTCGAAGACAGAACAAATGGATTTAAAGTGGATCCAGAAACTAAGTGTAGTTTTGTCAACTTCGAAAAGTTCCAGAGAAGCTCAAAGAAGTCGACGAGCCATTTATCTATGCTTCACAAGCTAGACAAGTTTTTTACTGCAGCGATGTCACAACGAAGCATTGGAATCTGGTATTGGATTCTCCCATAAGATCTCATCACAATCTGAATGCTTTTGAAGATCCTTTTGTATTTAGTGCAAGCGCGAGTGAAGCACCGTTAATTTCAGAAACTATGGGAGATAACGAGTATTGGGATGGAACTGCGCATGAGGTAATAAATTTTAATCAAGTACCATTTTATTTGTCTTCCTATTGTACATAAACATTTGAATATTGATTTGATCACCTCTTTTGGTTGTCAGGAAAGTAGCTAAATGTGGATTGTAGAAGCTGCCGAACAATGTTTTGTCGAGGTATGTTTGCAGTTCTCGTTATATTGTCGCTTAAATACTGATTTTTCAACATAAAGTGAACACCATATGTATGAGTTAGCAACTTAGCATGGGTAACATTGTTCAGGTTTATAAATAAAATTTCAGTTAAGTTATTTGTGTTGGCTCATTTTCATATTGTGTCAGTGATATCAGATTTGGGTCATTTTTCTTTACTGACTTTAACATCTGTGTGTAGGTTGGTCAGTAACTCAGTGATGATAGAATTCAGGCAAGAAGATTACCAACTGCATTCAAGTGTGAAAGTCTTCGACAGATTTTGTTTCATTTTGCGGGTTATTTTTTCATGTCTGAATCACTTTTGTGAATGTTAATTGCACTCTTGTAAGCAACAAATCATTTGGATCTATATAAACAGTTGTGTGAATCAAGATTTGATGCTTTTGATCTATAAATGTTAACTGAAATCAGCTTTGAATTTTGCTATGGTGTCTGATTTGAATTTTAGGGTGAATCAGATTTATTCAGCTAACTCAGATTTGTTTCACCCAAATCAGATTTGTTTCAGCCAGATCTGAATCTGATTCCTGGCTGAATCTGATTCTATTTTTTTATTTTGAAAATCCAAGGAAATGACCCTCATTAATTGTTGTTGTCGTTCCTCGAGTAATGACGCCTGATGGGGGTCGCTGTTCAGTGACCCCAGCCGATGGGTCGTTCAATTTTAACACGCTTTATTCGCGACGCTTCTGTCGACGCTGGCTAGGGGTCGTTATTAGCTTGTACGCCACCCCTATTCATGGTCGTTTAAGAGCTGATTTCCACTAGTGACAATCATATCGCATAAAGCTTGACAGAGTATTCAAGATAAGGAGAATCTTGACTCCTTAACTTCTATAATACATGCAATGATAACAGATAAAGCAGGGGTACCGAAATACAACCAACTTTTCGTTTGGGCTCGTGAGACTTATGGTCATATCTGAACGATCTCAAAAATCAATATCCAGATCCGTTAACCTGAGTTTGGATCACTAGGATCAGTCCCACGCAAGACAGGGTCTTGGTAAATCCAATGGATGGATTAAGGACAACGATCATGTTTATTAATAACGTACTTCTTGTGTTTGCTTTAATTATATAATCAGAGAATATAATGCGGAAAGTAAAGCACACAAGACACCATAGATTTTTTTAACGAGGAAACTACGACCTATAGAAAAACCTCGGGACCTCGTCCAGATTGAACACCGCACAGTACAAACTGCCTACAAACACCAGCTACTATAAGACTTCGGCCTGGGATGTACCAGAGACCAATTCCAACCCTCCAAGCGAACTGGCTATTGTCGCACTCCTTACATCTTTAGATCCCCCACAGATCGTCACGCACTTGATTCCCTTAGCTGAAGTCCTTTACATGCCTAGGAGTTGCTTTAACCGCTGTTAAAGGCTTGTGTCAACAACTCCGGCTTTGCAACCTCAATTATCAACTGTATGTTTGAACTGTCCTCTATCAGTTTGACATACACAAAGTGACTTCCTTCGGATTGCTCCAGGTTATACGAAAATCTACTTACAAGCGAGGGCTGACAAGTAAACTGAGTAAACTATGCCCAACTTGCCTCTACCTCAGTTGTAAAAGAAGAATCACTTAAGAAACTTATACAACTGGAGCTAACTAGGTCTTACAACACCGAGTGCAGCCGTGCGTTGCTTCCTTTCGAAACCCTGTGTGTAACGTATCAGTTCTTGAATGGCCTTATATCAGAAGAGAAGGACCGTATAATAGACAAGAACGTGATCAGGTTACCAAGGTTACAGGTTACTCCGATTTCAACCACTAAGGTCTCAATCTCCTACCTGTGCTTCCCAACTCTCAAGAGAAGTCTTTATAGTCGTAGGTAAATCCCAAGAGGAACTGCTACCTAATAGAGGATGACTATACCACAACAAGCGTTCACCGAAGTGAAAAGAGTTTTACGATCTCTTCCCTAAGGAATCTTCACGTATGCTTGATGCTTGCAGTATTCGTCCTTAGACACCTCTATTTATAGCACTCAATAAGATAGGTTGCTTTGGAATAAAGCAACTAGTTACTTGTCCCACAAGTTTTGGAAACCCTAACTTGCAAACCAAGTAAACAGAGATTTATCTCAATTGGAAATCATTAATCATTTATCTGCCAAGTGTTTTGTTAGCTCATAAACACTTCAAGATTGATATGCAACAAACCAGAGATAATCTTTATCTTATTGACACATTGAGAACCATTAAATGGACCACATAATATATTTTCGTGATAATCCAAGTCCAACTAAGAGATAAAGGAGTTCAGAGTTTAACCCGAGTGAAAATCCCAAAGAATATTCACCTGGGACGGTTCGCAAACCGTCCATCTGAATCACAACCAAAAGTATCGATTTTGGGTTCACGTTAGGTACGCGTACAAAATGACACTTTGGAACTCAGGAGAATTTCTGAGTTTCTGTTCACGTACGGTTCGGGAACCGTCCGCCATTCAGATTAGGGTTTAACTGGACCCGCTGGAAGTTCTGGGCTTAACCAGTACTTAGACGTGTTAGACGTCCTCAGTTGTAATCCACTGGACTCTTGCTCAAGAGTACTCCTTTAGATTCACCCATATCCAACAAGTGATTTGCAAGCAAACCATTGCAATGGACAAATGGTATCGAATCTATCTCATGCATTCTTGTAAACTTAGTATTTGCGGGAACAAATACCAACATAACACATGGTCATGTAGACAAGAACACGATCTCAATCGCTATTAATATCACTACTAAAGTAGCCGACTATTTCGAAAGATAGAGAAAGTAGAATTGCAGAATTTCCATAAAAGTCATAACTCCTACTAACCTTTTGTCGATGAAGAATAATTGATGACTTCTTTGTCTTCACAGTCTTCGTCTTCAAGGTCTCTACTACTTAGTCTATATCCCAATTCCGAAATCTAAACTCTAGTAGGCCAAATCAAGAATTGTGGTTTGACACCTAAAACTGACAACCAGCTTGACATACCAACGCTAGTGGGTTTGACCAGACAATGCCCTAACAATAACATTCCTATGATTTTGAATTTATACTAATCCACTAACAACCCACTAACCAAATTTAGATAAGCGCTTCTAGAACTTGACCCATTTTCTGGATTAGTAGTTTACGATTTATGCGTACAATTTCAAAGTTGTTTTCTTTGTGTACACATTATTCTATGGTGAATTCAGAATGCTGCAAATCATAGGTTCAAATTATTTGTGTTGATATCATATTGCAGGTGAGTTATTTGGTTTCACAGCCAATCTTCGTCTTCGCCACAAAATTCATATAATCCTACATGGTGCATGTAGTTACACATAATAGCTAGAAGAATTTGAATTCAGCTTATGCTACCGTGTAGAACAACTACAGTAGTGATGATTTTCCACACTTTCCCAACAAGTTAGATAATGGAAGTGGAAGTGTAGAACACACTTTCCCATCAATAACTTGAATAACTATTCTCATGAATAACAAAGTAAGAGGTTTTACAGAATCATCGTTACTGTAAACTACATATTTGATTGTTCCCATGAGATTGTTGCCAGAAATATCAAGGTTGCCAAAATAAGAGCGATGGAGGTACCTGCATTCAAGACTGCAAGCAAGATAGATCACCTAATCTTCATGAAGCTCTATGAAACTATAAGAGAATGCAATAATAATTCTTGCAACCAATAATCTTTGCAATATTCATACATACATTCAAATGTAGCCTTAATCTCTATAATAACAATTCAAATATAAAATTGACTGATTTTTGAAGATCAAATTGAATGAATTGGGTAACCTCAGATAAACAAATTTATCAATTAAATCAAGCTAATAGAGTAATACCCATTACATTGACATCAAATACTGATTTTTAATAAACCCCAAAGCAAAACCCTAATTTGAACAGGGATATAGCTCACAGATTTATCTAATTAATCAAGAAAAAAAGATAATGTTCGTAGAACATAGCTTAACATCATTAGATTACAAATCGATTTCAATCGAACCCCAATAAAAACAACAGAATTAATTTCGATTCAAAAATGCATAAAAAAATGTAATAAACCATTACAATCTGCAGACCTGATTCAAGCAGGATAGAGTTCGATCTGATGTTGAATGATTGTATCGATTGCCTGGTTTCTTTCTCTTCTCTTTTTTCCACTCACTGATTTCAGTTTTACTGATTCTCTAACACCAAAATACTGATTCTGTTGGAAACGTTTTTTTTTTTTTTTTTTTTTTTTGGTAAAAACCGAAGCAGGAAGAAGGTCTGTAAAGCCCGTACGAAAACTAGGAGTATTGGCTGGAGCCCGTGCGAATGCACGGGCAGGCACACTAGTCTTCCATAGAAAAGGGCCTCAGAGGAATTTGGATTGATTTACTTTTTTGGATAGTGATTAGAATTAAGTTACAATTGAAGGATAATCTAGTCCATTTCTAGATTTTAAACATTCGCAGCAAACCAATTGGATGGGCATAAATTCCAGGGGCTCCCCTAAAAAAATCGTAGACTCTAAATTGGCCGGTCTTAAAAAAGGTAATTGTGATGGCCAATCAAAAAGAAGGGTATATGTTCAATTTCCTATAATATATCTATATGACCGTATATATAGTTATTGTTATTCCCCTAGGGCAATGTTTCCTACTATAATTTATTATTATTAGAGTTTCAAGTTGATTTCAGAGATTTCGTTCGATTGCTATTTGATCTCTCATTGAAAGTCTTATGTTGATCGAATCAAAAGATATTGCAAAGTTAGAGGAGAGATATTTTTTTATCTTAAGAGATCGTAATCTCACAACGATTGTGTGGAATTAGCCCCTGATTAACGGTTAAGGTCCTGTTATCATTAAATCGATCTGAAATTTCAGTTTTTTAAAGATTTGTTGGCTGTGATTTTGGTGCTGATTTTCATTTTTGTTCAACAGCTCGATTCGACTGGATATTGAACCTCTGGTTGTAGATGAATCTACATCTAGATTCCTCATCAAATTAGAGGTAGGTTTGAGTTTTGTCTTTTGTGTTAGTGTAGTTGTAGATCTGATTTCTCTTTTAGGTTATTGTTATATCTTACTTCATTAGTTCTTTTTTGTTTTTGATTTTATTTTTTCAAATTTAATTCTAATGATAATGATATGGTGACAGACATGGTTGCAATGCCAACTCTGTTTTTCCTTTTACTTACATGTTAATTGATTTTTATATTGATATGGTGATAATATAATTGCAACAGAACATGTTTATGAATTGTTTGATATTTACTGTTTTGTGTTTTGTTTTGATTCCAGCACTCCAGAAGTAGGAACTCTTGACTCCTCCATAGAGTCATTCGTGGGAATTTGAAAGAAAAAACGCCATCAAGGCAGTAGACGATGAGAACGTCACAACAACAACAACAACAAAGCCTTTAGTCCCAAGTAAGTTGAGGTAGGCTAGAAAATGAATCCCATAATGAAGTCGGTATAATTAGCGTCGGTGGGATTGCTAGATGACCAGTGCCACCTCCAAATTACAACATAGCATTGCCAGAACTTGTCGCTTCCACCTTCAAAGATTGTGTAAGAACTGAAGCTTCACTCCGACAAACAGAACCTGGGCAAAACAAGAAGAGTGAGGTTTCCAATAAAACTAAACTCTGTATACAAGAGATTACCCCGAGTTGATTAAGTTATTCAATGAGTCACTGGACGGAATCACCTATGAAAAAATGTCAATTTAGGCCATGGGATGAACTTCCGCAGGAATTGATACAAGGCGTAGCAAGTCGTTTGATTGTCTACAGGGATTACATTAGGCTTAGGGCTGTTTGTGTTTCCTGGAGATATACTTTACCAAGGTTCCCCAATAATAATATTCTGCGACCTCAACTTCCATGGTTAATGCTTTCATGCTCTTCTTCTGCAAAACAGGAGGATCCAAAAGAGGAGGATCATAATTCGGCAGAACTAAGTTTCTTCGACGTTACCGAAAACAAGTTTTATCTGCTAAATCTCCCTGCAGAATGTAACGGAAAGCGTGTTTGTGGTAGCGGCGCATCTTCTCTTGGGTGGCTTCTTATGATGGGGGAAAACGAGGGTCCTAAGGTTGTCAATCTCTTTAATCCTTTCACAAAAATCCTTATTCCACTCCCACCCCTTACGACACTTCCTCAGCACATAGAGTTGATTGTCGATGAAGAAGAACAAGTGGACCACTTTGCAGTATTTGTTGGAGAGTGTGATCAACGATATTGTAGTCTCAGGGATGCTCACAAATTCTTTATAGCCAAGATGGTATTGTCTACAAGCCCTTCAGAAGAAGAGAATGGTGGTGACTATATGGTTGTAGCAATTCTCTGTTTCGGAGGATTAGCTTTCATGAAGAAAGGGGATACAACTTGGAGTTTATACTTCGATTACTTTTTTAATATCAAAGATATAACATATCATAAGGGTCAGCTTTATGTTTTAAGTTCGAGTGGAAGACTTGGGGTTCTTGATTTTAATAGTAATGGTACTAATGATTCCCCTCCTCGGATGACTATGATTTTATATAGTGGTAATTTAATACATGGAGATGCAAAGTATTTGGTTGAGGATTCTTCTGGTTCTTTATTGATAGTAACTAGGCATATACGTTACTTACGAAAAGGCCATGAAGTGACAAGATCATTCAATGTTTTCAAGTTAGAGCAAACTGGATTAGAACAAGATGAGTGGCTATGTAACCAGGTCACTTCTATAGGAGGAGACACATTGTTCTTGGGTCCAAATAGCTCAGTATGTCTATCTTTTGAAGAAGGGTTAATCCATGGCGGGTACCAAAGGAATTGCATCTACTTCTCGGATACTCCTGATACTTGGGTCTTTCCCAGTACCTCAAGATTTCATGATATAGGCGTGTTCGACTTAGAGGATGGAAGTATAAAACCATTGCTTCTACATGAACAACATCCTAAGTTTTGCTTGAATCATCAAATACCCACTTGGGTCACGCCGAATCCTAGGTCAAATTAAGTTATTACCTCCCAGAAAAAGTGACCCTTTCAGTTTTTTATTTTTGCCTAGTAATATATGAGTATTATTTCAAAATGTTTTATGTTAATTTAGTTGTTTTCGAATAAAGAAAATTTGATTACTTTGGTTGTGTTCTTTGTTGCAACGCAAAAGTTGTTAGGGATGAGTGTGTTTTTCTTTTTTAAACATTTTTGTTGCATGATTCTTGAAATACCGGGTAGGTTGTTACCAAATGTTAGTGCGCAAAAACCGGACATCTTTGGTTCTTACTTCTTAGGTTTATTGCTGATAGTATTTTGTCCGACTATATTTTGTCTATCTAGATTATATATATATTCATCCCTAGTACCTTCCGTTTTTCGAGTAAAATCACATATGGGTTATTCTTCTTAGGTATATCAGTTAGAGTTTAATCCTGGTAAACTTGTGAGTTTTATTTTGTTTTGGGGAATGCTGTTCTACATTGTTGGAATTATTCTTGCAGTTATCTTCCCTCTACTTTAAGAGTGCTTTTCTCTGGCTATGCAGTGAGGTGGTAAGTTTCTTCTTCTTTGTTATATTTTGTAAACTACTTTCGTATGGTCAAATTAGAGATTATTTTGTAATTGCTGTCGGAAACATGTAGGATCCCTTATGCTGGCCTGTGTGGTTAGATATAATTGGTAATGCAGGCTTGATACTGAATCCTATGGTAGAAACAATTCATCAAATTCCTTAGACACTTGATGAGTAGCAATTATTTATTTGTTAGCATTAAAGAACTTTTGATACAAAGGGGAGATTTACTGAGCTCCTCATTGCTATTAGCAATTTAGTCCCCTCATAAGATTGTTTTATTAGTGATAAACATCATTTGTCCCTTTATACTTTGGACATGGGTGTCCAAACCTGCCAGCACTAAGCAGAGATTTAAATAGGTCTGTACGTGTGATTATATCTGGTTAAGTAGCCTCTGGTGTTACACTTCTTGTAATGCAGGTTTTCCTATCATGGTTGGCTTTCTTCATGTCCATTTCCTGCTCACTTGTTGGATTGCTGGTTCCAAGATTTTTTTTTGGAGAGACCACTATCGTGATATAGCAGTTCTCAAAACATCAAAAGATATAGAGGTAATGTCCAGCAGATAGTAGTTATTATTATTTTTCCAAGTGATAGTCTGTTATTGTTCTCATCACCTCCTAGTGGCTTCTAATTTTCCAAGTGTATAGTTCGTTATTCTTCCGTCTATATTTTTCTCCCTCATCTCGCCTTAGCAATGGTTTTGTGCAGTAGATGTTCTTGGTTGGTGTTCTAAGTGCTTTCTGTACAGTTTTGATTTTATTTTGGTAAAGAGAAATTTCTTCTTCTTCTTCTTCTTCTTCTTCTTCTTCTTCTTCTTCTTTTGCTTATGATTTTTTTTTTGTGTTTTTTGTTTTTGCAGTACATGGAGTGGTGGTGCTATTATGGGAGCTCCAGGTTTGTTAGCAACTTAGAAAACTTGATTAGGTTGTGTTGTTGTTGTTGTCTTGTTGATTATGTTAACTCTGACTGTGATTCCCAAACTTCTATTTTGTTGAATGATGCATTTGTTATTTTTTGTATTTTGTTACTTTCTGAGTTCAGTTTGTATTTCATAAGCTTACTTTGATTGCGTTCTTTATTGGAACGACAAAACAGTTGGTGATGAATGTGTTTATTTTTTATTTTTACATTTGTTTTCCATGATTCTTGAATTTCTGGGTAGTTGTCACTGTATGATTGTGTGCAACACCAGACATCTTTGGCTGTTTGACTTTTTGAGTGTTTTGTCTCACTTGTATAGAGTCTATGATGCAGGGGCAATCTGTGCCTTATTTAGGGAACTGCATCAGTCTATCTAGATTGTATATTATCAACCCTGTACCTTTCTTTTTCCGAGACTAATCACATTTGAATTTTTCTTCTTAAGTATATCAATTAGAGTTTAAACCTGGCAAACTTGTTGAACTTTTTATTAATTTCCAGGACTGCCGTTCCACATTGTTGAAGTTACTCTTGCAATCATCTTCGTTGTTTCTTGTGCTACTCTGCAATTGCTTCTCTGGCTATGCAATGAGCAGGTCAGTTTCTTCTTCTTCATTATATTTTGTTAACTCTGTCAACCATATTACTGTGTAAATTAGTATGGTCAAATTAGAAATTCTTTTGTAGTCGCTGTAGGATCACTTATGCTGGCCTGTGTGTTTAGATATAGGTGGTAACGCAAGCTTGATAGTAAAACCCACGGTAGAGAGCAACCCATCAAATTCCTTGAAATTCTTGGTCAGTAGCAATGAGTTATAAAGAACTTGTGATACAAAGGGGAAATTTAGTGAGCTCCTCATTGCTACAACCCTGCTGCGGTTGATGTGTTGCACTTTGCAGCTCCGAAAGTACCTGTAGAATTTTGTAATATTAGTCCAATCTCGACAAGTCTAGAATTAGAATTTTTATCATATGCAGCATGTATATTTTTTTTTTCCAGAATGTAATGGTGGTAGACTCCAAGTTTCTGTAACAGTTGCTGGGATAATCATCTCCATTGAATTTGCTTTCATTCTTCCAAACACCATTGCACGGCTATGTTTCCATGCTGCCCATAAGAAGCCAAGCACTATGGCGCTTGTTTATAATTGTGGATGCCCAGTATCCACAAACATTTAGTGAGGTTACTCGGTAACCGCCAAGGTCTAATATACAATCATGTACAGAAAGTCACGAATTTTAAAGTTTGCTAGCTAAATAAAATGAAATTGGGCGGTTACTGAGTAATCTCCAAGACGAATACTCGGTAACTGTTCACATTTGATAAACAAGGTATGTCTACGGTAAGATCTGTACCAAGTTGTAGACATACTTTGGCTTTATGTCTAGATTGTTTACCTATAAGATCATAATTAAAACAAGAGAGGATATGAATGCAAGGACGAGACAAACAAATAACAACAAGAGCCAAGAGTAAATATACATACAAGATCATAATTAAAACGCAAGAAGAAACATATAAGATCAGAGGCCCAAAGCTAAGGCTGTTTACTATGGATGAGAGAGGAATCATCCCAACAGTGCAAATCCAGTGCCCCTCCCGGATGCCTGTTTACTATGGAGGTACCCTTAGAGCGAGGAAAGCTTTCTCGCTCAGCGAGGAAAGCTATATCGCTCCACCTGAGCGAGGAAAGCTATCTCGCTTGACCGGTCAAAACCAGTCAAAGCGATATAGCTTTCCTCGCTTTCCAGAAAACTCCATAAATCCGAAACCCTCGTTTTCTCCTCCTGAACTTCTATCTTCTTCTTCTTTCTTCCTCCTCCATTTTTACCCGACCTCTGTTTAGACATCGAAAAATTGAGATAAATATTAGGTTTTTTCTTAAATTGAAGGAAAGGGTACGTCCGAAAAAGTTTGGTGATTAAAAGGGCGGTTCTAGAATTTGATTTCATCCGTAAAAATGGCAGCGGTAAGTTCTTAAATTTTGGATGAAATTTTTGGTTTTTTTACATGAATCTGATCTATAATTACAAATATAATTGTTTGGGGTTTTATGGAATGATGTTGAATGTATTCTTATGTTGAATGTGATGATATACGGCTTAGGTTTAATTTGAATAATTTGTTCCTAAGCGTTAGGAGTTGGGTCGCTATAGATGTGGAAATTGGTTGTAGTATTCTTGCGGCTTTATGTTGAATGTTATGTTGAATGTGTTTGCATGTGTGTTTGTTGGCTTTGCGGCATATGTTGAATGTGTTGCAACATGTCGATTGCTTTTATTAATTGTGTATTCGTATATTTTAGGGAATGTATCTCGCGGATCCGTTATCGTTCAAAGGCATGGATCATCGGTGTAGTGATGATATGACCGTAGTTCGACCAACCCAATTCAAAACCAATTGGACCCAGCTTTCTGATTTATACAACATAGTCGCTAAAGATAACGAAAGAGCGCAACATATATTAGACAATTGTGGGTTTTCGGCTATGTTCCATGTCAAGCTATTGAATGCTGACAACCAGACGTCAGAGGCTATAATGGAGCGGTGGTTTAAGAAAACCAAGACTTTCCATTTTCCTGAATTTGAAATTGGTCTTACTCCACTAGATTTTGTAAGGATCACAGGGATACCAATGGGAGGAGGTAGGGTAGCACCAAAATGCACAACTGTAAGCAAAGAAGACAGGGTTTTGTATGATGAGCAGTGGTTTTCGGGCGCCAAGGCTTGGCGTGATGAACTTGAGCAACGTCAGAACGCAGCTTTGCAGGTGAACCCGGCTTTGCGGGTTAAACCGGTGCCAGCCTGGGGAACCCAAAAAAGTGATGTGCTTAGTGGGCATATAGTTCGTTACATACAAGGGCGAAAAGGCATGGATAACAATCCAATCGCTGACGAGTTAACCAGAATGTTTTTATTCTGGTGCATTGGTAGATGGTTGGTCGGAGACACAACTACAAGGCTAAAGAAAGGGTGGCTATGCTGTTTGGAAGACTTGGATAATGTTGGCAACTACGACTGGGGGTGGGCTGCATTGGGAAATTTGTATGAACAGCTAGATAAGTGGAGTAGCAGAGTGTCAGATGACATGGGAGGTATGTGGATGATACTCGAGTACTGGTACTACTTCTACTTTCGCAACTGTCAGCCCTTACCTAAACGCTCTGCGAATTTGGCACCCGAGTTGGCAAGGCGTGCGCCATTACCCGCTCTTGCATTGTTTGACAAAACAAACATTGACCCGACCGAACAAGTGGCGCTAGATAGGCATAGTCTTTATATCACTAGACAGAATATCGATTCTCGAACCGCCAGCACCGTAGAATGGCAACCGTGGATTATGGACGCTCACTGCGGGGACCCTATGGTAGTAGAGGCCAGAAGGGTGTCAGGTTATTTATCCTATCATTTGGATTCCATGATTGTAGTTTGGTTTTTTGCTGGATACTTATCTTACACTTCCTACCTTATTTTTTTCCAGGTTTAAGAATTCAGTTTCAAAACAGTCATTACCTCCCTGAACGGTGTTGGCGGCAGCTGACGGGTGACATAGTTATGCCTACTGACCTCCCAAATGAGGACTCCCCGATTCAGGACGGCGAGGAAGTGATTGCGTTGTCCCATTATTTGCCTGTCGATCCCGATCATTACCTCACGTGGTGGACAAGCAAAAGCGTCGGAAGGTATTTGCCTTTGGTTCAGCATGCGAGGAACAAGGATGAGTTTGGTGTTGCCAACAGAGGAAGAGCCGGCATGCCTTACGGGACTCAGCCAGACCTCTACTGTCGCTCCAGTCAGTACACGCCCCAAGCTGAGGTATACCGTGACCTACCTGAATTTTTTGATACTTTTCACGTATACAGAAATGGCAGAGACATCACGATACCTCTCGGCTGCATTGAACCAATCCCTTATGATCCCACTGAAATCAACAGATCACGGGTAATTTTTTTTAAACAAGCATTGGTGATATTTAAAATATTTTGAAGTTACCTTTATTTTGTTGTGACGTAAAATCTTTTAATGGGTTTTTTTAGGACGAATTGCTTAGCCACATTTTTAAGCAACAAGCGTATATCAACTCAATGAGGGCAACTATGTATGATGTGACAAAAGGGTGGGAGCAAGGGAGTAGCTCTTCAAACTCCGATTTTGAACGCAGCAACCCCGACACATCTCCAAACATCCAAACACAACCCTCTCAGGTGCCTAACACAGGGAACTTTTTTGGACTGAGTCTCGGAATGGACACGGGAGCATGGCCGCATACAACGTATGGTGGGGGCGCATCTTCGAGTTCACAAGGTGCGTATGCAAATTCCAACATGGATGTGGATCTTAACCAGTCAAGCCTTCCAATGGAACAACAGTGGGATCACGGTCTAGAAGACATTGATACAACCGTGCAGGATACTCAATCTTTTCTTCCTCGGTCGTGGCGAAGTTAGATGATTAAACTTTAACATCTCTGTAAATAGTTGTAGTGTGTTTCTGGATGTTTAAAAGATAAGTGTCACTTTTTAAATATTTAATTGTCTTTAAGTTGTGGCCGTACGATTATGTAATAAAAGTTCTTTGTCTAACTATGGAAGAGTACTTTTTTTTTATTCGTTATTGGGGTGAGTTGTCAATCAATGTTCTACTAGTCTATCATCAAAAAGATTCTCAAACTTTTGAGTATGGGGTAGTAAAGAAGACGAGTTGTCTATCAATGTTACTGTGATTTCCTTTAGATTCAAAATGGAAATGATGAAAGAGAAAACTACGATATGTGAATAACTGTCAAGTGCCCCTAGATTTTATTATAAATATGATGTTTTCTTCTACATTTTACGATTCACTTTCATCCATCCATATCATCTCATCCAGTACCAATAACCCACTCTCCTCCATCCCTTTGAAAAATTTAGTTTATAGAAACGTAAAGTTTCAATACACCCTATCATGTCTCGAGAATTTTCCCATGAGCTAGATATCCAGTTGTGTTTTTGTTATTGGAACATCTGCGATAAAAGATTTACTCACGTCAACATGGATTATCCCAATTTTTGGCCTAGTTTGTTACGTTATTATACGGTTTTTGCTGATGACGAACAAGGTCGTACTGCCGGAGAATTAAGAGGAAGGATCAATACTCTTAAGTGGAGGGTAAGACAAATGAAATATATTCTCGCTTGCAAAGATGAACTGGTTGATGAAGATTATGTAAAGGCTCTTGAAGGGTCATCAGAGTTTTATGAGGAGCAGTTCACTATTTATGAGATGATGCATGATCGTTGTTAGAGACTATGACAATGTCTTTTATGTTAATGTAATATGTTTTCGCCGTACGAATATGTATTACAACTTATTTGAAAGTAAATGAAATTTAAGCATGGTAGTAGTTTTATCGAGCGTTAGGACTTCTAGGTTCATATTACATACGATCACCCAACATTTCATAAAGATCTAACATCTGCAAAAAAAAACCAGGAACATGGAGTATAACATAAATAAATGAGCGGCTAATCACAATAGGTCTCACAGTATCTCCATAATGTTTTCGGAATTGTCTACACCGCCACTGAAGTTTTCTTATCCTACTTCTCACTTCTGGCACTGTACGTACTTTTTCGTCACCGGCAGTTCGTGTATATTCACGTAAGACCATCGGCCAGAAGGTTGGATAACAAATGTTGGTGTTTCGTAAAGGCGCGTCCCATATTCGGCAAAAACTTGAAACCAAATGAATGTCTTGCTGAGCAGAAAAACCTTCATCCATAGTGTGTTTTTTAAAACTTTATACTTCTAACGATAATGAGTAGAATGATCTCATATTTTTAGAACGAGTCGATAGCCCAAATTTTTATAGGAAATCCGAAATACCAATACACCAAACACAAACACAGTGGGATGATAGCAAGGAAATCCGAAAAACAGTGCGATGATAGTAAGGAAATCCGAAAAACCACTACAAAACAAACAAGATTCGTGCTCAACCCCATCCACCCGATTGAAGATAAAGTTGTTAATCCAACGACTCAGATTAAAACGATGGACACTATATCGCTTGAGCGATATAGACTATATCGCCCAGCGAGATACTCTTTCTCGCTTTCAATCTGAGCCAATGAAAAACAAATTTCCAACGGATCTATCATCATCCAGCGGCTATGGGCTTCTGGAATACAACGGCTAAATATTCAAATTTTGGGTTATAAATACAGAGTTATAGAACAATCAAAACACACCAAAGCTATCGTTCTTCAATATACTTCTACTGTCAATTTTTTGCAGCCATGGTTAACTTCACCAAGAGGGAAGATGCAGCATTAGCCAATGCATACGTCTCCATTACCCAGGATGGTATCGTTGGAATTAATCAAGATGGTTCGACATTTTGGGCACGAATTGAGGCTGAGTACCTTCGGCAACAACCAAGTAATAATAAGCGTACAAGACACTCTCTCCAAAATCGAATTTGTCTGGTTAGGAAAGAGGTGAAGCTGTATGTGTGTTGTGTTGCGAAGCATCTCAGGAACATGAGGAGTGGGTGGTGTGAGGCTGACTGCGTAAGTGTAATTGTTTATGCTTCATTTCACATTTAACCGTAGGTACTACATAATCTAATAAATTTTTATCCTGCCATTTCAGTACAAAGCCGGTTTGGGAGACTACGAGGCCGGACCACCCAAAAGAAACTGGAAACATGAGGAAGTGTTTCAAATTTGGAGGGGGGCAGGCATCGAGGATATGGACCCGGAAACCAGTAATGAGAACAGGGATGATGGATCTCAGAATACCGCCTCTGTTGCTTCTGCTTCTCAACCAATGGAGCTTGATGAAGATGGGAATCCAACACAAGGACTCACGCAGAACGGAGTACGGGGTAGGTTCTACGAACCAGACGCGCCCAGAGAACACAGAGGTCGTGATGCCCTAAAGCGTGATAGAGACTTAGCTAGAGCTGAGTCTAGTGGAATCTCTACGCTAAATGACCTCATCCGAGATGACAATTCCTTCAAAAGGGCACAAGGCGAAAGAGACTCGTCTATATTCCGTGAGTACGTGGATATCAAACAAATGAAATCCGACATGGAAATTTTAGAGGTCGACACGGATCAGATGCCCAGTTGGAAAGCGGAGTTCTACATCAAGGCTAAAAACAAGGTTCTCCGCCGCCATGATTGCGGGACAATAGACTGAATGTTTTCCATGAAATCAGGGATTGCTTAACTACCACTTTTAAGATTTATGTACCTGTATTTCCCTTCCTTGTTTTTTTAATATATTAAGTAGTATTTTTTTTTTCTCTTTCGTAGATTTCCCTTCAACCAATGTAGCCGCTTATGTTATGTAATAAAAAACTAGTGTTTCCACAAACAAACTCTCCCTAATGTACATAATTCGCCAGTAAATTGCGAGTGCGTCTCAAGGCTTTACAGGGTTGTATACAGGAAAAATGTGAGTGGGTAAATGTTATTCAGGAGGCCGGAAACGCGAGTGTAAGCGGGGTGTAACCACTTAGCTACGACAAAGCCAGCCGGTGTAAAGGGGGTGTAAATAAAAAAAGGTCAAACTGAAAGCGAGGAAAGCTATCTCGCTTTCACTTGAGCGAGGAAAGCTATCTCGCTAAAAGTGCGAGCGAGGAAAGCTTCCTCGCTTTTTGAGCGATACTCGCTTCCTCGCTTTCCTCCCAGTTCCGGGAGGGGCACTGCGCTTTCGCAGTGGGTGTGAGGGAAGAGGAGAGAGAGACGAGTTTAGGCCACGGTTTTCAGTCGCTTTCACTGCATTTTTTCCTCCATAGTAAACAGCCTAATAACAGTCCTATATAGTAAGCAACGACAAAAGAAATAGGGCAAATAGATGTGATCTAGCTTACCGTACCTGCAAAAAATACCATTGGTAACCAACCCCTAGGCACATGGTAGTTGACCAGTTTCCACTATTGCGATTGATATATATGGGTTCATGTCGGCATCATCGATGGAATTAGATAACGTTAAGGTAATTTATGTTTTGTTCAAAAGATAATTTATGTAGTGAATTGTAATTTATTACCTAAAACCCCTTAACGTAACTTTTAATTTCCATTTTTTATTGACTTATACGTTTTTTTTTTTTTTTTGTTCAGATTTATATAAATGAGAGAGCTCAATGTTATGTACCTCCGTTTCCAGAATGTCAAACAAGGCAACAACAGAAAAATGTGAAACAATCAGTATATTTGTATGAGAAGATGACCATAATGCTACGGATTGCATGTAGCAATAATATTTGGGCTTTACCCTTGACAAGAATGTGCAGATCCCACGGTTTGAAGTACGACATCTTTCACGGCTTGGTTTGTATAGATAAGGATTGCTTCAAAGAGACCCTTGCCATTTCAATGCAACGGGTTAGCATTTCTGAAACCCTGGAGCATCAGTAGCCCGATACCAATAAAAAATCTCCTTCAATGGAGTATTTTGCAGCTGTGATAGCTTGACTGCAACATGAAAAGTTAGCATAGACAACCATATGTATATCCGTTGCACAATTGTTGCATAAGAAATATCTTTCGGTACATGACATTTGTGGTGTTCATCATATGATGCACTAACACTCGGTAGTTTTTATTAAGGGACTAACACTCCATAGTTGTCGGAAATAAAGATATTAGATTAAACAATAACACTCATTGTGCACACCGTAAGTTATAACCCAAAAAAAAAAAACAGCAGTAATACATTGTAGGTTATATTTTGAAGTTTTTTCGACTGTAGGTTATATTTTGAAGTTACACACCGGGATTACTATCTTTAAACTGTAACATGATAGTTGATAATGTAATTTTTGGTTCAATAGTTATTTGAACTATCAAACAAGGTAGAAAGTATAACTTTAAAACCGTGCGTTATTTACGGTGTGGTTGTGAATTGCCTGAGATATCATTAAAAAACTCGAGCAAACCCGAAAGCTAATCACCTGGTGCGTAGCACGGGTTACGTATTAGTCAAAAATATTATTACTATTATGAAATTGATTATTAAGAAGGCAAATGTTAACTAGTCTAGCCCAAAGCCACTTTTATACTATGTATACCAAGTTTAGACACTGAGTTTCAACCCTAAAAAAGATCCACTTTTACGCATGATGGTTCAAAGCCACTTGTATGCATTGCGACCCTGAATTGTATGTTATTGTCGGTTTACTAGTTATCCACCTAAAATCAAACTCAGATATACTATGATGATAATGCATCTGCTGAATAAGTCTGGGAAACTATGTTGGATTTTAAGGGACCAAACATGAATTTGTAGATTACTAATTAGGGGCATCTAAATTAATTGATACTTAATCAATTAATTATCACAAATAACTGAAGTTTGAACACGAGTCACGGGCTATTGCCCTAAACGTTTTTCTGTTTAAGCAATTTTTACAAAACCATAAAGACCATTTGAAACACATATTATTGGAATAAAAGCTTTTGTCATAGACCGATGCATATATATTGGTTGCGATCATGCATTGCTAGTTTCAATTGAGATTTTTATGTTAGAATCCGAGTTTCAACAGTTGTACAGTCTTCTTGACCGAACGCTGCATTTGATTTTGGCAACCGACTTTTGCCACACTTGACCAAGAGATAACAGAACTGTTAAGTAACAAAAAGTGATCCTAACAATGATTTGATCGAGAGAGATCCCACCCTAGACTACCCTAAGTTGAAACCCAATTATGTTATGAAAATACGTTTTTAATTAGCAATGACTTATCCCTTACTACTTCTTTATACTTTCACCAATGTACATTATTCCCTTTCGTTTGTAAGGTTTATCAGATTTATACCTATGAACTTCAGCAGAGAATTGGTGCATGGTTGTCTAAA
>JAJJMA010253969.1:0-14186 GCA_023529015.1 Papaver nudicaule | reverse complement strand
CTACAGCAACACTAACTCCAGCTCCCTTAAGATGCTAAGGGACACCATATTGAAGGGCCGTATGAAGTGACCAGGCCCAACAATCTCCCCCTCACGACTTACGGCGAGGTACCAGTCACCACCAAACCTGCCTTGCTGCAAAAGCGAACATGCTTGTACTTCGGTAGTGACTTGGTCATCATATCAGAACCATTGTCGTCTGTACGGATCTTCTCAATATACAAGACCTTCTCTTCAAGAACTTCTTGTATCCATTGGTACCTAATGTTGATTGATACCGATTTCTCTAACAAACCTCTTCATCCATATTATCTCTTTGCAACTCTCCGTAGCGGCTATATACTCTGCCTCTGTAGTAGATAACGCCACACATCTTTGCAACTTTGACTGCCAAGACACGGCTCCCCCTGCATAGGTAAATAAGTAACCCGATGTAGACTTCAAAGTGTCTTGAGCACCTGCCAAATCTGAATCTGTGTAACCCACCAACTCTGGCTTTTCGCCACCATAGCACAAACACATATTAGAAGTACCCCTTAGATACCGTAGTATCCATTTCACTGCTTCCCAATGCTCCATACCTGGATTTGCCAGAAATCTACTTACCACACCAACTGCATAAGCTATATCCGGCCTTGTATACACCATGGCATACATCAAACTACCAACTGCGGACGCATAAGGAATTTCCTCCATCTTCCGTTTCTCAACATCATTAACAGGACATTGATCACGAGATAACTTGAAATGGTTTGCAAGTGGACAACTCACCGGCTCAGCCTTGTCCATGTTAAACCTTTGCAACACCTTCTCAATGTAGCTTTCTTGTGATAACCAAAGCTTCCTTGCCTTCCTATCACGAGAGATTTGCATACCAAGAATACGCTTTGCTGGACCCAAGTCTTTCATCGCAAAAGACTTGTTCAAGTCTGACTTCAACCTGTCAATCTTGTTCTTATCTTTTCCAACAATTAGCATATCATCAACATAGAGCAAAAGAATAAGAAAATCACCATCTGCAAATTTCTGAATGAATACACAATGATCTGAAGATGTCCTCTTGTACCCATGTTCCTTCATGAACTATTCAAACTTCTTGTACCACCTTCTAGGAGCTTGCTTCAACCCATATAAACTCTTCTTTAGCTTGCATACTAAGTGTTCCTTTCCCTTGACTTCAAAACCTTCGGGTTGTTCCATATACACATCTTCTTCAAGATCACCATGAAGAAATGTCGTCTTCACATCTAGTTGTTCAATCTCATAGTCCATACTAGCTGCTAATGCCAACACCATCCGAATAGAAGGAAACCTCACCACTGGTGAGAAAATCTCATCGAAGTCAACACCTTTTCTCTGCCCATTACCCTTCACAACTAAGCGTGCTTTGAACCTTGGTTGTGAGTTATTCTCTTCAAACTTCTTTCTGTAGACCCACTTGTTCTTCAGAACTTTCTTCCCCATTGGCCTCTCGACATACTCATAAGTGTCATTCTCGTCTAAAGAAGTCACTTCTTCTTGCATGGATATCTGCCACTTCTCACTGTCAGGTTCACTAAGAGCCTCTTCGTAAGACTCAGGTTCACCTGCATCTGTGAGTAACACATACTCATGTGGTTTGTACCTTGTTGATGGCGCTCTGGGTCTGCTGGATCTTCTAACTTCAGCAGTTGGAACTTGTTGCACTTCCTGCTCACCAATATCACCCACTGGAACGTCTTCCTGAGCTTCATCTTCCTGAATATGCTCTTCTTCTGCATTACCATCAACACCCACATCTTCAGCTTGTTCCGGAGTAAGAACAACTGGATTTGGATCCAACCTCATATCTAATTGAAGCTTTGGCTCGTCATTCTTCTCAAAGTCTTCAATAGTCTGATCTTCAAGAAATACTACATCTCTGCTTCTGATGAGCTTCTTGTCAACTGGATCCCACAACCTGTACCCAAACTTCTCATTCCCATAACCTAGGAATATACACTGCTTCGCTTTGTCATCAAGCTTTGATCTCTGATCCTTTGGGATATGAACAAAGGCCCTACAACCAAACACTCTCAAATGATCATATGTTGGTTCTTTGTCTCTCCATACCTTCTCTGCTACTTCTCCATCTAGCGGTCTCGAAGGAGATCGATTGATCAAATACACAGCAGTATTCATTGCTTCACCCCAAAAATGCCTCTGCAACTTGGAATGAGATAACATGCACCTAACTCTCTCAAGAATTGTGCGGTTCATCCTCTCAGCAACACCATTTTGTTGTGGAGTCTTCGGAACTGATTGTTCATGACGTATACCTGCACTCTTGCAGTATGCTTCAAGTGACCAAGCCTCCCAAATAGAAGAGCTTTTGCACAAGGAGATTTCTGGTCATACAACTCCCCTAGTTTCGTCCACAAAGAATGTGCCAGTGTCTCACTAGCCACATGGTGAAAAATAGTATCATCAATCCATTGTCGGATAAAACCAACAGCTTTACGATTATTAACACGCCAGGTCTCGTCATCCGTGCCGTCAGGCTTCACTCCATTATTCTCTATACACCCATAGAGATCCTTGCAATATAACAAGTCTTCCATCTTCGCCTTCCATATTACGTAGTTGTCACCGGTTAAACAAACCATTCTACTACTACTACTATTGCCTTCCATAATTGCACACGGTTATCCCGACCCAATGGCTCTGATACCACTTGTTGGGGGAGACCTGCCAAATCCGAGACTCTGCGCACAATATGGATGCAACACACAATGTGGAACACTACACCAAATGGCCTATTTACTAACAAAAGAAATTGTAACTGATTTTGTAATCCTAACACAAATAAACAGTTATAACAGTAGTAACAGTCATGGAGTGTTATAACAATCATGATGTGTTATACTTCATAATTTAATTTAAGTGGAAATTCACAATAATTCAATAACCCATAAAAATGTGTTATAAATTACAATAATTGGGTTACAAATAACTCCAAACAACTATATCTACCCAAAATTTCATACATACTAAATCAACCCCATCAATATAACTCTTTGTCATTTCCATAAATAACACAATTATGCTTTTAGAACCATGTATTGGTTTAGAACCCTAGAATAACTTAAATCCCATAACCAATGATGTGAGAACCAAAATATTAGAACCAACTTGAACTTTTTAAAGTGCACTTTATTTTCCACTTATGAATAGTACATGAAGCTGTAAATTTGAATTTTCCAAATTTACCCTCATTTTAATTTTTTGGCTTTGTTGTTACATAAATAAATGAGGGGTATCAACGTAATTTTATTTATAAAATTTTTAAAGTGCACTTGATTTTCCACTTATGAATAGTGCATGAAGCTGTAAATTCGAATTTTCCAAATTTACCCTCATTTTAATTTTTTGGCTTAGTTGTTACATAAATAAATGAGGGGTATCAACGTAATTTTATTTATAAAATTTTTAAATGCACTTTATTTTCCACTTATGAATAGTGCATGAAGCTGTAAATTTGAATTTTCCAAATTTACCCTCATTTTAATTCTTTTGCTTAGTTGTTACATAAATAAATGAGGGGTATCAACGTAATTTTATTTATAAAATTTTTAAAGTGCACTTTATTTTCCACTTATGAATAGTGCATGAAGCTGTAAATTTGCATTTCCAAATTTACCCTCACTTTATATTTTTGCTAAGTTGTTACATAAATAAATAAGGGGTATCATATTAATTTTAATTATAAAATTGTTAAAGTGCAATTTATTTCAAGTTGTTACATAAATAAATGTGGTTTGTTGTTCAGGCAAAGATTCTTACTCAAATCATCCAAAAATGGATATGTTTAAGGTAATTTCATCAAAGATTCTACCTTAAATTTGTCATAAATAGGTAGTCTCACTGTTCTCGGGAAGATCATGGCTTAGAGTATTGTAGATTGGGGAGTGGTTTGTTGTTCAGGCGAAGATTCTTACTTAAATCTGCCAAAAAGGGATGTGATTAAGGTTTCTTCAAAGATTCTACCTTAAACTTGCCATAAATGGGTAGTCTCAGTGTTCTCGGGAAGAACCTGGCTTAGAGTATTGTAGATTAGGGAGTGGTACTGGGAAATAAAGTGCACTTCATAAGTGGAAAATAAAGTGCACTTTAACAATTTTATAAGTGGGAAATAAAGTGCACTTTAATAATTTTATAAGTGGGAAATATATTGCACTATTCATAAATGGAAAATAAAGTGCACTTTAACAATTTAATAAGTGGGAAATAAAGTGCACTTTAACGATTTTATAAGTGGAAAATATATTGCACTATTCATAAGTGGAAAATAAAGTGCACTTTAACAATTTAATAAGTGGGAAATAAAGTGCACATTAACGATTTTATAAGTGGGAAATATATTGCACTATTCATAAATGGAAAATAAAGTGCACTTTAACAATTTAATAAGTGGGAAATAAAGTGCACTTTATTTTCCACTTATGAATAGTGCAATATATTTTCCACTTATAAAATTGTTAAAGTGCACTTTATTTCCCACTTATTAAATTGTTAAAGTGCACTTTAACAATTTTATAAGTGGAAAATATATTGCACTATTCATAAGTGGAAAATAAAGTGCACTTTAACAATAAATTGCACTATCCATAAGCGGAAAATAAAGTGCACTTTAGCAAATATGGAAACTGATAAAAATGCATCTCAGGTGTTGATTCGAGCTTCAAATGTGTTAGAACGACATACGAACTATCAAGATTGGAGTACCAAGTGACTTCCAAACTCAAATTTATCAGAATTCCATCACGGAAACTGATAAATATGGAGCTCAGGTGTCGATTCGAGCTTCGATGTGGTAGAACGACATACAAACTATCAAGATCGAAGCTCCGAGTGACTTCCATACTCAAATTTATCAGAATCCATCATGGAGACTGATAAATATGGAGCTCATATATCTATAGGCGAGGAATACATGAAGGAGGTACACACATTTGATCCGACTGTTGGTACAGCGGTAACACATCATTGCTCTTAACATTTCTTGTAGTATGGCAAAAAGGGATACGTATGGTGTTCAAGCGAAGATTCTTACTCAAATCTGTCAAAAATGGATATGTTTAAGGTTTCTTCAAAGATTCTACCTTAAATTTGCCATAAATGGGTAGTCTCAGTGTTCTCGGAAAGATCCTGGCTTAGAGTATTGTAGATTAGGGAGTGGTTTGTTGTTCATGCGACGATTCTTACTCAAATTTGCCAAAAATGGATATGTTTAAGGTTTCTTCAAAGATTCTACCTTAAATTTGCCATAAATGGGTAGTCTCAGTGTTTTCGGGAAGATCATGGCTTAAAGTATTGTAGATTATGGAGTGGTTTGTTGTTAGGCGAAGATTGTTACTTAAATTTGCCAAAATTGGATATGTTTAAGGTTTCTTCAAAGATTCTACCTTAAATTTTCCATAAATGGGTAATCTCAGTGTTTTCGGGAAGATCATGGCTTAGAGTATTGTAGATTAGGGAGTGGTTTGTTGTTCAGACGAATAAGTCGAGAATTGCACCAAAAATGACGATGTTTCTCATATTATATGCATACTGGAGTATCTGATTAAGTCGGACACCTACGGTGAAACTTCTCAAGAAGGTATGTTCGAGACATATTACACGTCAATAAAAATGTAAAACAAGCGATGGTAGGTGTTTTGTGAGGGTAATTTTGTTTCATTAACAAACAATGTCTTATAATTTCATTTTGGTGTCCAATGAACTAAAACCCACCCATTTATTATATATTCCTACTGGAGTATCAGAATAAGTCGTGAATCTTAGCCGAAGCACCAAACATGATGATGTTTTTCATATTATTCATACTAGAGTATCCAAATAAGTCGTGAAGCACCAAAAATGATGATGTTTCTCATATTATATTCATACTAGAGTATCAAAATAAGTCAGACACCTTTGGTGAAATTTCTCAAAAAGATATATTTGAGACATATTACACGTAAGAAAAAATGTATAACAAGCAATTGTAGGTGTTTTGTCAGGGTAATTTTTAAATTTTGTTTAATTGACAAAAAAAACGTCAATAGATTTTGATGTCCCACGGCCTAAAACGTCCTATGGAAGTCGGAAACAAATCTATACCGTCCATAAATTTCCCCGATCTTTTTGATCCCCTTTTCTTTACCGTCCAAAATCTTATACAAAACCTAAGGTACTCGCTTCTCTTCACTTTCCATTATTCTTTCTCTTTCCCTTTTCTCATCCTCCGCCTCTTTCTGCCAAAACCCTAAACTGCGCATCATATCTATAGTTTCTTGATTCAATTTTAAGATCTTGTTTAGTAATATTGCGAATTCTCTGTATGACTTTGCTTTCTTTTGCCAAGTCTAGTATCATGTTTAGGGTTTCCTTTAGGAAATCGATTATCTGTTACGAGAAATCTTAGATCTAATTCTTTTTCTAAGTCTGGTCGACCAATAAATGGAATCAACGAGGCTAGATTTGTTGATCTAATAATCAATTGATTCCGTTGATTGGTTCTTATCTCTTCGTTTGTTGGTACAGAAGAAAGAGGAGAACCCTAAATTAAGATCATCAACAATCATAAGCAAGTAAGTTGTTGATGTTCTTCAATTTTATCTAATATTAGGGTTTTTTTTCCATGTTTTTGGTAATGGATTTTTTCTGATTCTTGCTTATGTTGTGATGATTTCGCAGTATGGGTGTTCTCTGGTTCAGTTCATCAACTATTAAACTGGCAACACCACCAGGTTTGTTTGTTTTTGTTTCACTTTCAATCTCATTTTTCTAGTCAGATCTATTAGTATTTATTAGTAGAAGTTCAATTTTTTCTGCTTGGGTTTTGATTTTATTTTGTGTGTGATGATTTTGTAGTTTTGAGTGCGGAAGATATGGTGGATCTGTTAATGGTTTGGGGGTAAGATTTTTGTAAAAGGAAATTTAAATTGTCTTTGAGTTAAATGTTATTACAAGGTTCTTGTTCATCAACTATAATCAATTTTGGTCATTCTTCATTATTTCAGGGCTGGAGTGAGAGAGCTCTTGGAGAAAGAATCTTTACAATCTAAAGATTTAACCGGTGTTCTGACAAAATATGTGCTTTTTCTGCATAGAATGCCTGTCCAGTGTTATGAAAACAAGAGCGACATAGGGGTTGATTTGCACATAATAAAGGTTTGCAAGTATGTTGTTTGATTTTCATTTTGGACACTAGTTTGATATATCGAGGAGGAGGAGATGTAAGTTTTGTTCTTTACATGATCTTGTGCACATCTTGTTTTTTCTTTAGGAGCTGGGACGTAAATGTGAACACGAGTCTGATAAATCAAAAGAAGAATACTTCGAACGGCAGTTTTCATTTATCTACGCTCTTAGAAAGAAAAAGCCATGGTATAACTATTATTAACTCAGACTCTATTCTGTAATTACTTTCCATGGTCGTTTCTCTGCTGTTACTAACTTTTCTTCTTTTTTTTTTTTTTTATGATGTTAGATGCAACAAGAGCTTCGTGGTATCTTAGAGAGTCCTGATGGGACTCCAGATGCGTTTCGGGACAAATGTGGTGAGCTACTTGAGGATTCGGATTGGGATGCTATGATTAAAAGAACCAACTACATGGAAAAAGAATGGAAGAGACAAGCAGTTCAAAAAGGCAAAAATGTAGATCATCTTCTGATAGATACAATAGAGGCTGATCCGATCAATGTTGACGACCCAGATCAGGTTAAACGACAGTTCACGGTAGTAACCATCATATACTTCCTTCTTAATACTGTATGATTTAATTTATCACATGTACACTATTGTACACTATATCTGATTCCCAATTTGTGGATGAATTCTAATCTTCCTTCACCTTTTGCTCATCATAGTCATATTCAGACAAAGTAACTAAATTCTCAAGGGATATGAATGAGAATTTAAGTATGTACGTGGAGGCCCCAGAGATGTGTGCATCTTTTAAGGCGCTTGTGAGATTTCTGGAGAAGTCTTGCTCGTCGTACTTTATTCCCGCTGATGACATCAAGGTAAATACAGACTAGATTTATGTGCATATATGAACTTGACACGTGAGCTTACATACTAGATTTATGTGTATATCCATCATAGGTGGACAAGGCAAGCCAAGATTTCCACTGCTCAATACAATCAGAGGAGGATGGTGGCAGAGTGAGTACTACCTCATTGTTCTCGGCATGTTTCGAAAAGTGAATTTGAATTTTCTTTCTTTATGGTCACATAGTCAATAGTGACTTATGTTTATGTGCATCATAGGCGGACAAGGGAAGCCGAGATGTTCACTGCTCAATGGAATCAAAGGATGGTGGCAGGGTAAGTACTATTTCATGTTCACATAGTCAAGAAGATGGTTGTTAACCAATCCAGGTGAATTACGGTTGAATCCATGTATGATAAACCAAAGAAGCCTTCCTTGGCTACTGTGGCTTTGCAAAATAATGATATTTTTTTTGGAAAGACCTGCGGAATTCAGGGATTTGTCAGAGAAGTACTTGCACCATTCTCTGCTAACTAATTACAAACTTTGGCTGCCCTCATTTTCCACAGTAGTATCATTAGGATCTCTCCATGTATTCTCTGCCAACTAATTACAAACTTTGTCTGCCCTCATTTTCTACAGTAGTATCATTAGGATCTCTCCATGTATGATTTTTCTAAAAGGAAATTTAAATTGTCTTTGAGTTATTGGGATTTTTTTGGCTGTTCGTTCCTTCAGTTCAGACTAAGCTTGAACTTTAACCGGACATTCCATTCACTAGTGGAAATCGTCCGTTTAAGCTCAGCCATAAACTGTACTACTTTCATTAATAGTACAGTTTTTAACTGTAATCCCAACTGTGCTAACTTTTTTGTGCTATTTCTATAGCACAGATCTTATTTGAACTAGAGATAGCACAGTTTATTTCTGTCCTTTGAAAGCTCAGCCAGAGACTGTCTTTTCGCTTCATTTTTATAATAAAAAAATAGCTTCAATCAGCCGATCTGATTCCTGATTCAGACTCAGTTGAATCAGTCTGAGATTCCGGAATCATTCTGACTGAGCTTAATCCATAAAACCTGACAAATGAAACAAGACTTCATTTTTTCATTCATTTAAAGACCTCGCATTTCGGAATTCACCAAAATAGTTCCAAAATAATCAATGACAAAAAAAAAAAGTAAAAAAAAAAAAAATCTGCAACCAAACCTAAATATTTTCAACGTTATTACTATTGTACATGTAATTCTTAAAAATTAAAAAAATAAAATAAAATTAACTTTGGACATCTGCAACTGTGACATAACATTTAATAAATGTATGACGGTAACTTGGAGAGCCTAAACTGTTCCGTAGTTTCTTTATCCTCTAACAAGCTTTGAGGATCTGCAACTGTTACATAACATAGATATATAGAGAAAAATCAATATTAGTTTCTGTTTCTCTAAGGTATAAAAAGGAAAAACAAGTTCTTACTCAAGCCACACATACAAAGATTGACAGTTCAACAAAGAACGACGAAGACATAAAAGGGAAAAAATTGTAAGTATTCATATGCAGAAAGTGTATGGGATCGGACCTGAATAACTCAGATGTTAATAAGGGATTCAATATCAAAGATCCCAAATCCAATGAAGTAGAAAACCTGTGAAATCGATGACAAGATACAGTTAGTACTCAGTAAATAAGAACTTCCAAACAAGAGTAAGTGCATGACCCTGCGTAGATTATGTGTTGATCCAGGCTGTTGTTACTGCATTGATGTTCCATGTAAGTGCAATACATACTCCTGGACAACATGAAGATTGAAATCCAAGACAAAAAAAATCAAAATGCAGTTCAAGGTTCAAACACTAAGAGTGACTTTTTTTATATCCATGAAAATACATCAAACGAAAGGCATTCCAGATAGCTCGAGTGCAAAAATGAATCTATTTAAATGGAGTGCTAGGGTAGCATATTATTGAGCACCCACCTTATTAATACCGCTCATTACTCCACTCAATTTAGCTACACGGTATGATGTAAATACCAAAATCCCCGTTGGAAACAACTTGGAAATTAATCAATGATGATACTGCAAGTGGATTCCAGCATTTTCACACCTTGACCAATTAATCTAAGTATCCCTTGGTAATTTCAATAGCATAGCCCCATATTTCTTAGTTGCATTTACTGCATCCAAAACAAAAACACAAAAATCATTTAGAGATCAAACCAACATCAGTGAACAGTCTAGTTGATTCAACAATGTATTCAACTCCAGTCTCAGCCCATGGGATCTCATCAGGGTTTCTGCAACCAAAGACGACAACCTAAGTGTTAAAGATGATCCAAAATATTTTGCAATCACACATGTTGATATGGAATATACCTTGGAAGGAGGGGGGGTGATCATGTGCTGAACTCTCCTGACCAATCCTTGACGTCATTTGGTTTGGTTCCAGAGATGCACCCTGCAAGAGAGAAAAACACATATCAAAGTAAAAATGCTTGAACCAATCATCATCAGACAACTGCAGCGAATACTCAAAGGTGAAATTTGTACTAAACCACAAACTAACACTATAAGCATACTATATTCTACCCCAGGTACAACAAATCTAGTTCCAAAACACTGAAATGCCTAATAAACAAAACATATGACAAACAAGAAAGCTACATTGATGTTGCGTCAATGCGCGCGAACTTCCACCCTATATGTACAAGCACCGGCACACAATTATGCAATTTATCACTAACATAGAGTAAGTAACAGCTAACATGGTGCCGAATTTCCGGCACATCTCAAACAGTTATGACTAATTCTGACATCAATTAATGATAAAACAATCGAACAGAAAAAACCTAATTACGATAAAACAATAGAACATAAAAAACCTAATTACGAAATTACAAATAAAAATCATGAAGAAAAGTGAAGCGTGAAAGAAACAGCTACCTTGTTTTTGTGGTGTCTTCTTCTGCTTCTGCGATTACATGCCTCACCATCAGAATCGCTTCCAGAACTGCAAATTTGGGTCACCAAAAAAAAAAAATCAGCAATTTTATCAGAACAAATAACAAAAGAAAAAAAATCATGGGGGTAAAATTGAAGATATACCTATAAGAATCAGAAGAGTGATGCTTTCGTTTCAGTGTCGTTCTTGAATCAGAGGCGGCCATGATCGATCTTCTACGAGAAAGGAAACACAACCATCACAGTAAAAAGATTCCAGTAAAATCAATTACAACCCTAAATCGATACCAAATCCTTCACATAACACAAATCAAGACTATTCTCAAAAATAAAAATAAAATCTTATATGAAAACTGAATGAAATCAAACCAAAGTGATAGAGAGTCTATACCTGTAGATCTTGGAGAAATCAAACCAAAAGTGATAGAGAGTCTAAACCTGTAGATATCGGAGAAATCCAACTGTACCTGAAAATCAACAAGAAAAAACAAACATTTCTACACTAAAATCAAACAAATTGAATAGACAAAATGAAAATAAATTTTGTAAAAAGAAAAATCGATTTATGGATAAAGGGTTTCGAAGAGGTAGACAGTGATGGAGAAATTACCTGTGGATGTTTCAAAAATCGAACTCAACCTCAAAGTCTTAAAGTAACTGATCCATCAGAAACAAATACTATTAGAAACGAATCGAATAGAAAAACACGAAACTAATTTTGATTAAACCCTTACATCTCCTGATGAAGCTTCAAAATGAGAATCTTGGAATAAGATGATGGTTCTAATGAAAGGGATTTGAAGATATAAACATAAATTAAAATTTGTGATGTTTTTTCATACACAGATTGAAGAGTTAAAGCTGTAGGAGGATTTTACTGCTTGGGGTGGAGAAGAAAAAGCGAAAGAGGAAAAGGAAAGTAGTTTGCTTGCTTTATTTATGTGGTCGATAATTACTAGGTAAGTTATTAGATCATAACCATTGAAAATGGATCTAAGATCTGACCGTAGGTTGAGTGGTTGAAGAAGTACAGTTGAGGGATGCGTTTGGGCTAATTCCAGTTTTTTCTCTGTAATAAGACAGTTAAGGGCTGGGCTTGGACTGCTTCAGCCCACGGCTGTGATTTAATTGAATGGGGTGATTGTGCTAACCAGGCCTTATTCCACTAGTGATTGTACTGTTTCTACAGTTCAATATATTGATAGTTAAGATGTTAGATGGTTATAACTAAGTTTGTCTTTGTCTAGTTCAGTCCGTCCAGCATATCCTTTATAAACTGGACATTCCATTGTACTGTTTCTACAGTTCAATATATTGATAGTTAAGATGTTAAATGGTTATAACTAAGTTTGTCTCTAATATTTTATAGTGGTTGACTGGTTCTGCTACACAGGTTGAAGCCACAAATGGTGATACATTCTTGGGTGGGGAAGATTTTGACAATACCCTGTTGGAGTACTTGGTCAGTGAGTTCAAGAGAACTGAGTCAATCAATTTGACAAAGGATAAATTGGCTCTTCAAAGGCATAGAGATGCAGCTGCCTCCTATTGGTGGTGTTAAGAAGCCACACTAATACTTCCGTGCAACTGTTATTCATATAATTGGGATGACTTCAGAAGAAAGTCTGCAGCAACCGCCAACTGAATATGTTGCTGATCATGATGATCATCAATACATATACTCTAGGTATGTGTTACTGGACCATTACTTATGTTTTGATGTTTTTAATACATTTTTTGTTGTAGTTTTTAAGTTGTCTATGCACATAGTGTGTGGTTATTAGTTTTTAAGTTGTCTATGCACATAGTGTGTGGTTATCATCAATACATATACTCTAGGTATGTCCTACTTGTGTATCTGCATTCATTAAGTGTGCGATGTTTTTGAATTGTAGAGATTCAGAACCAAGGTTTAAGATATGCATTGGCGGTGAACTTACAGAAATGCTGTCAATCATTGCAGCCCATTTGGAAGTTCTGGCATCATCAGTTGTCCGTGAAGTCATATAGAGAATTTACTTGGAGGAAGTACTTAATATGTCCTGAAAGCTCAAACACTTGTGCATTTGAGCATGTAAATTGAAACACAGTTATGTTTCTTAGTTATGAACATGTATGTTTGAAGAACAAAAGTGGTTTATATATATATATATATATCTAATTTGCAGTTTCATTACAAGAATTTGAGTATATGTTTGATTTAAGGTATCTAAAGTGACCACCAGAAATGGCATCTCAGGTTACCTGGACCTTGGATCTCAGGTGACCTGGACCTGGCATATCAGCCGACGGGACCTGGAATTTCAGGTTTTCTCACCTGAAAGTTCTTTTTTTTAATTGAATTCTAACAAATTTGTAATGGAATCCATGCGTTATAGAATTTCTAATGGACACATGTCATATTTTAATTAGCCAACTCAACTAGCATAGGAAAGTGTTAGTGTTACTATGGTAATGGAAGTAAAGGGTTAGTTATATTTAATTTCAGTAACTGATATAATCAGTTAGCGATAACACTAACAGATTTGTAACGCCACATTCTTAACACTTTAAAAGAGTTAGTTAATTTTCGATCCTATTTTTTGTAACCCTTTATTTCCATTAGTAATCAGGCCATTTCTAGTAGTGGAAATAATCAAAGGAAACGATGAAACAAAGACAAATATGCGACACCGGATTTAACGTGGAAAACCACCTCAATGAGAGGAGTAAAAACCACGGGGCAAACTTCCACTATCAATCAATGGGATACACAACAACAACCTCAAGTGCAATAAACAATTTGCACTTGGATGACTTTGCCCTAAAACTCACCAACAATGGTGGATTCACAATACTCACCAATACAATGGTGGATACACTAATTCCTTTACCCAATAGGTAAGATTCAACAAGAAATCAACAATAGCAAGTGTAGAGATACTTACTACTAGGGTTTGAACAAACCCTAGATTTTCCCCCTTTGTAGAGATGAAGAAATTGATGAATTAAACCTCACCAACGAACCAACGGACCCTTAATCAAGAACCCTTCTTCTCCTTCTTCAAAACCCACAAAGAATCATCACCCAAGACAAGCTCTAAAGGTGGTTGCTCACTTTTCTCTCTAACTCACTCTTCCCCTTTCTTTTCACGAACAGGAGGATGACTCAAAAATGAGTCTCCTGTATGTTTCTTAAACATACTACAGCAACACTAACTCCAGCTCCCTTAAGATGCTAAGGGACACCA
>JAJJMA010253937.1:0-12228 GCA_023529015.1 Papaver nudicaule | reverse complement strand
GTGTCTGCCATGAAAGATAAGAGTAAATCATCCGCGTACATCAAGTAAACAAATTCTGGAGCTTTTCTGGAAATTTTAAGTCCCTGTATTTGATGTGAAGCCTGCAAGACACCCAAATTAGCAGATAACACTTCTGCACATAAGATGAAGATATACGTGGAAAGAGGGTCTCCCTGTCGTAGTCCTCTTTTTGGAGTAATATTGCCATGCGGAGTGCCATTGACAATGATAGAGTAGGAAACAGACGAAACACACAGCATAATGTACTCCACAAACTGTTGCGGGAATCCCATGTATTGTAAAGTATGACGAATGAATTCCCAATCCAGAGAATCGTACGCCTTTTTGATATCAAGCTTCAGTGCAATTTTTGGTGACGAAGTTGACGGTGAAGTGCGTATGTGATGAAATAATTCCGCCGCAATTGCTATATTCTCATGAATTGAACGGTTAGGTACAAAGGCACTTTGGAATGGGCTAATAATAAATGGTAATATTGATCTAAGTCTAGCCACTAGAATCTTGGAGATGACCTTGTAGATAACATTACACAATCCGATAGGTCTAAACTGGTCCGGTGAGGTAGGGTTATCATTCTTGGGGATAAGAACAATATTCGTTTTGTTAATGGCTTCATGTAACTCACTATGTTGGAAGAAATGTGATGCCATCTCAAAAATCTGGTTTCCTGTGATTTCCCAGAAAAGTTTATAAAATTTACTCGTATAACCGTGCGGACCCGGTGCCTTTTCAGAACCAATGGAGTAGAGCGCATCTTTAACCTCTTGCTGCGATAATGGTTGCACCAGTGAGAGAGCTTGGGCTCTCGAGAGTCTGTTCCTTACACAGCCAAAGAGGTCATGACCAATGGTTGTGGCAGGGGCAGTATATTGTCCTTCAAAGTATCGCCTATTGTATCTGCAATCTGCTGGGGCTCAAAGAGCCATTCTCCCGTATCTGACATGATATTTCTTATGTAATTATGCCTCATTCGGATTGTGGCCTTGGTGTGAAAAAAGGTAGTATTGAGGTCTCCATGCTGAAGCCATTCTACCCGAGATCTCTGTCTCTAGAAAGTTGCATAGCATTCTGATAGCATAGTATGCGTATTGCGGAACTCCTCCTCCTTCTGCAGCCAAAAACCCAAATCCTATCCAGTTGCAGATGCCGCCTGTTGTTGTGCAAGACGAATCTGTTCTTCTGCTCCTTGAATCAAAGAAGGTAAATGTCCAAACGTTTGTCTATCCCATTTCTGAAGAGCAGTGGCTGTGGCTTCTGATTTGAGTATGATATTAACCCCTGGGTTTGGATTCTGTCCTTCGGTCCAAGCAGATGCCACATTTTGCTGACATTGTGGATGTAGAAACCAAGAATGTTCCACTTGGAACCGTTTCACCTGTGGTTTGATCAGAACTTTCTCCTCTAATAAAATAGGTGCATGATCCGATGCGACCCTAGTAAGGTGGGTTACCAAGGAGTGGGGGTGTTGTTGAATCCATAATGAGTTCGAAAAGGCTCTATCAAGGCGTTCGAAAATCACATCTTGCGCATCTTGTCTGTTGGTCCATGTGTATGGAATACCTTTGTAGCCAAGGTCAACCAAACCAAACACATCAATGAACTCCAAAAATACAGCTGCCTGTGAATTGTGAAAAGGTCTGCCACCTTTCTTTTCCCCCCCCCTGAGAAAGTAATTCATTAAAATCACCAATTAAGAGCCAAGGTAAGTGGGGAGGCGGGACCATGAAATAAAATTCTTGCCAGAAATTGACTCTTGTCATTGGGTTTGTTGTCGTGGTAATTCACTAATCATTAAGTTTCTCTGTTAAATTTTCATAAACATCAACATGAAGTTATCATTATCACCATACGACTTATAGGAAGTAATAAATATAAAGGAAACTCTCGACTCTCTTCTCATCTCTCATACGTGCACTTGGCACAATTACATAACTAATGACACTCAAACGATACTCACGCTCACACTCACAATCTCTCTGTCATTATCTTTATCTATCTATTTGGACTTGTAGATGTTGATGGTGGTTTTTGGCGAGGAGGTCACAGGAGTAATTTCGCATCAATTTCTGGCATCCTGGAATAACTCGAGATAAGGTATGAATTTATTTTTACAATAGGGATAAGATATTTAATTACCATTAGCTGTATTTTGATATCTCACGACCCTAGCCTAGTAGCATGGTCCATATCCCTAGCCTATACGTAAAAATACCTACGCATGCGCATTAGCCTAGCTCATGCTCGAGCCAAACCCTAGGCAATTCACGCCATAAACACTTGGATATACACGGCCATCTCCTTGGTCAAGCTTGGATGCCCACGCCATTGCATTGGCCAAGCTTTGGGCATCCACGACCATCTCCTTGGCCTAGTTTTGGATGCCCACGCCATTGGCTTGGCCTAGTTTTGGATGCCCACGCCATTAGCTTGGCCTAGCTTTGGGTATCCACACCTTTCAACTCGCCTAACCCTTGGAGGCCCACGACCACTCCTTGCACTCATCTTTGGACACTCACGGCCACGCCTTGGCCTGATTTTAGGTGTCCACGCCATCCCCAAGCCTAATCCTTATCCTCACGCAATTCCTAAGCCTAATCCTTATCCCACGGCAATTCCCTTATCCTTATGCTCACGCCCCCTCCATGCTTGGAGGCCCACGGCCAATCCCTGCCTTAGCTTTTGGATATCCATGCCTTTAGCTCGCCTTAGTTTTGGATATCCATACCTTTAGCTTGCCTTGGCACTTGGGTGCCCACACCATCTCCTTGGCCTGATTTTGGGTACCCACACCATTAGCTTATCCTAACTTTGGATACCCACGACTATTGGCTTGCCTTGGCCTTTGGATGCCCACGGCCATGCCTTGGCCAATTCTTTGGGTGTCCACGACCATGCCTTGGCTAATTATTTGGGTGTCCACGGCTATTCCTTGGCCAAACTCTTGGAGGTCCAAGGTTATGCCTTGGCCAAATATTGGAGGCCTTATGGCCATGCTTAGCCTAATTTATGGGGGCCTTATAGTTTTCCCTCGCCTAATTTGTGGAGGCATGGCTTTCCCTCTCTTGTACTCATGGAGGTCCATGGCCGTCTTCTCTCTCACGGCTATCTTTGCTCCCTTGGAGCTAGAGTATATCTTTTCCTAGCCTCCCCTCTATTTATGGGTCCCACTGATCCAAATCCTAGAGGATTATGGATTTTATTAAGTCCATAATACTCTAGTTTCCTAATCGAGCTCGGAAATCTGGCAGCTCACGTATTTCTTCAATGCACGATTTTTACAGCCCAATCCGTGAACAATTAGGAGGCGCTTCCTTCACAAAAGTTTTTCCTCTGTGAGTTCCCTACAACATACTAAAAATTCGGAATTTTATCAAATATAGGCTGGCCTGGGCGATTTTATGAATGGATAACATGCAAGCTGTTCAGAAATCCGAAAATAACATAAATGTTATGGCTTATCTTTTGCGTCCTATGCCTAACTTCCCAATAAGATTATTATGCCATGTAACATGGCTTATTATAATTATTGTGGCCTATCTTTAGGTCTTATATTGGCAATTCTTATGCATTCTTGATGATGGCTACGCTGTGATAGCATCATTCGTCTGTTTTTCCTGATTATGGACTTGCTTCTATAAATCAGTGCTATAATTCTTAATTATGGAAAATGGCTATGACTTATATTATTTTGGACATTCATATGTCTTCATTACTCAGAGAATTGGTGCATTACATGCCACAAGCCAATTTTTCATATTTATGGCAAATTGAAAGTCGTATTTATTTGACTATTGCCACAGAGAGTTGCTGAAATCCTCTCAGTCTAAATGGCGATTGCATAGCTCAATCCTTAGACTTATCTTATCTAAATGGTGGTTGCTAGCTCAACCCTTAGATTTATCTCATTGGTTTAAATGGCGATTGCCCGGTTCAATCCTTAGACCAAATCTCAAAGAGATATTCAAGCTTATCGCTTAAATCTCTATCTTATCGCAAAGTCCTGAGTTTACCAGTAATTGGTACGACTTGCACCTAGTCATCTTTGACTTAACAAATATTTAACAAATCTTACGAGAATCAAGTTACATGGGGGGATATTCTTTAGGGTTTTGGTTTGGCGGTCTACGGCACGTGTGATTGCAACGGCTCAATCACTCAACAGGAAAGACACTAGGTCGTGTGAACGTTGCTGGAAAGGTGGGATAAGATAGTGGGTTGTTAGTCTTCCCTATTATTAGGCGCAAGACTCAACAACTGACCCCACTCGTTCCTCACTCCCACTCTTCCACTTCTTACGAGATCAGTTGGAATTCTATTGCTATAAATAGGTCACTCGACCAGTTTGGAAAGATAACAACAACACGAACAGACAAGTTCAACAGTTTAATTCAGTGCAAGTATAATCAATCAATCTTATCGATAATTGATTAACTCTTCTCATTCAGCATCTAATATCTAGTGAGAACTGAATATCCATTCTTTTAGCAATATCAATCTCAATATCACAGAAAATCATAACAATTCTCTGATCTCATCTTTCTCTGCTTCCCTCCCTAAACCAACCCTATATCATCTTCTTGTAACTGAAGCAATACTCGAACGGCCATTTCTTGGTTTAGGCGAGTCTTGTTCGATCTTGACCTCTCGAATACCATTACAATCTTTTATTACATCATCACACTTTACACTTTACCCCCTCAGATTCTCTTTATTGCTTTACACCTAAAACAGTAGATAGCGGACTTTTTTCCATTGAATATAACCTTGTAGGTAGTGGGCTTGTTGTCGTGGTAATTCACTAATCATTAAGTTTCTCTGTTAAATTTTCATAAACATCAACATGAAGTTATCACCATACGGCTTATAGGAAGTAAAAAACCGTTTAAGTTTGTAGACCAATTGATCAACTGCCAGACTATACCACCACAATGCCTTGGATTCAATGGTAATCTACCAGACCAATTACCCCAGTTAGTTAATTAGCAAACACCATACTTATGTTTATCCATCAACCACTCCTAAGTTCTACTAACATTGTACAGAGTTAATTTCTCTCTTATTCTTTTCTCCAACTTGATCTTACAAATGATAATGACCCATCAAACCAACCAAGACTTGATGATGATAAAGTTTAGAATTACTAGAAAAAAAGAGATAAAAACAAAAAATTAAAGATGCAAAAGAGTGTCTTTAAAATGCAGGTGGGTTTGGAATAAGGGAAAGGATAATGAAGAATAAAGTTATGATCCATAAGGATAAATCAAATTAGAATTTTTGAGTTTAATCACCCTTTCAAATTCTTAAAAATACTCAAAACTAGCAAAATATCCCAAGGTTTAAATTTGGAGCATAAGGTTTTATGTAAAATGGAATGAAAAACAACACCGGTGCAGCCAGCCAGTCGCGTACTAACACGAAAAATTTAGTAACTTCCTATAGCAGTCGAGCCTAAACATAGTATTTGTTGGTCTTTTTTGCTCAATTTTGAGGGTAGGCAGGACTCCATATAAGGGCATGGGATTCTTAATTGTCGGGGAAAGTAAGTCACTATATTTGGAGCATCTCAATAGGGCAAGAGGCATAAGCTTTAAAGTATTACCTAGATCCTCCCTGAATCCCATATTTTGAAAGTTGAATCTCATCATCCAAAGTACATTATTCTACGCTTCATTCACCACAACACTTTAGTGTCTGGTTCTGAGAACTGATCAGTCGAATGCGATCTATCTATCATTTGGTTCCAAACATGCATGCTCACAGAAATTGAGCCCCATTGTCCGTTGAATGTTGTAAACATGATTGAACATTCCAAAGAGAGATTCAAGCTTGACCTGGTTCTGTATGGTTAGTTTTGTGAGCTAGCTAGGGTCAAGCAATCTCTTTAAGGGACCAATGTATTTCTGCAGAACTGGTCCCAAATGTCTAAAGCTGGTTGGTATATAAATACTGGATAACATAGGGTACAACGAGTCTGACCAAGTGCATATTGACGTTGTTGCCCCTGGCTTGCAAAAGCTAACTACAGAACCAGAGCAAAGTATAAAAAATGAACTGCATGGGATTATTTACCACTCCAAGGGAAGCCCAGAGCATAAATCTTTGCAGTTGGTCGTATCGTCAACGAAAGAGTAGATTAGCTTATTGCATTAAAGGTCTCTCTATATTGTGTATGATGTTTCTTTTCAAGTAGTTCTGTCTCTGCTGCCAATGCCATGGATGTATGTATATGCATGGTGGGGTCTTAAATTCTCTCTATACTCTCTGACACATTGCCTTCTGAATGGCGTAAGCTTGATTCCTGATAGTGCAAGCAAAGCAAACCAAAGCAAGCACCCCTAACTTTTCCCTCTCTCTCCTCTCTCTCTCTGTTTCTCTCCTCTTTGTCTGTAAAAATCTGCTTTTTCTCATCCTTAGTTGCGTTTTGTTCTACTATAACCTCTCTACTTAGTGCTTCACTAGCCAAAACCCACCTTCAAAACACTCTTCATTTGCTTCTCATCAACTCTCTTGACTCTTATCTTCCCTCTCTTGCATCCTTCTCCGGCCATTCTCTTCATGTATCTTTAGCTCAATGAGTTTAATGGAAGTATTTTCAAAGAACAAGTTTTTATTGTCTTAAACGCTTCTTTAATTTGTATTTGCATGTAATCATAAAACGGTGGGAGGAAATAGTAGTACGTAGCTAGGTACTCAGTCTAATCCTTCCTTCTCATTTATTCCTGTTCTGTTCCTACTTAGGAAACCATTGGAGCTCCTTTATGTTTATCCTTGCCCATCATCTTCTTTGATTGATAGCTAAGACACATTGTTATCCCTATCCACTCCACTCACTCGTTCATTATAGCATTAATTGCTTCAACCTAGAACTGCATTCCACAACCCCAGCATTGAGCCAAGACAAGGAAAGACAACCAAATTGATTACCTTGTTCCGGAACCCTACACTACACTTGGTTTCTAAGCTCTAATCCTTGTTCTCAAGCAACAAAAGGATATTCATCTGAACACCACCATTTCTCTTTGCTTTCTTCTTTCCATGTAAAGCTTTTGACTCTTTTGTGAGCAGTCTCTCAATTATTTGTCTCTCTTCCCCATCTTCTTTTTTTTTTTTTGAAATTTCCCAGAACCCAAAGTTGGATGAAAAAGAGACAAATAGTCGGTAGGCAAACACAACCTGGCTAGTGTCAAATCTCTTTAGAGGCATCATCACTTTTTGTTTTTTTGTTACTAATTACCCCTTAAGATCATCATCCTCTACCATCTCTACTAATTTGTCTTGTACTTGTCTTTCTCTCAAACCAGGTCCAGCGGTACTACTACCTCTTCATACATTTGATTTGATCATACCTCTAGGTCTGTTTTTTTATAAGCTCTTCCCCCAAAATATGTTTTTTCTAATATTCCCTACATTTTAATTCTTCCTTTTTGTTATTTTCTTATCTTGGGTCTCTGCCATTTTCATTTTTAAAAAAAAAAAAAAAAAAAAAAAAAGTTAGAATGATGATAATTAGTACTTAAGATAATGCAGGGTGTCTAGAATCTCACACCTGCAGGCAGTCTGATCCTACCAAGCCAGTGTGAGTGAGAGAGAAGAAGAAGAAGGTTATTAAAGACCTATTAAGACAAGTTTCAAGAGAAAGAAAATAGATACTGTATTCTAATTAATCATTTTAAGACTCCATTTCTCTCATCTGTCTTTCTTTCCTCCCTCCTTCTCTTTTGGTCTCCAAACCAACAACACCACGAAAGTGTAAGCAAGCAACTAAGCATACTTAACTAGCTTTCACACTGTCATCTACTGAGTGAGAGACTGAGATGGATCTTTCTAGTCATGAAGGAGAAATACCAATCCCAATAACCAGCAGTTATGGTGGTGGTGGAGGAGTACACAGTCATGTCCATACTCACGTAATTCATCATGAACCTACTTCTTCACATAACCACATTATTATCCCTTCATCAACTACACCTCATCAGCTTCCTTCAAATGGAGCCATTATATCTCCTACCACCATTGATGACCATATGCCGTACTCAAAGAAGTTGGTCAAGTATAGAGAATGTCTCAAGAACCATGCAGCAGCCATGGGTGGGAATGCAACAGATGGTTGTGGAGAATTCATGCCCAGTGGTGAAGAAGGTAGTCTTGAAGCTTTAAAATGTTCAGCCTGTAATTGTCATAGGAATTTTCACAGGAAAGAGATTGAAGGTGAAGCTACTTCTTGTGATTTCTATCGCCCTACACATCTTAACAGCAAAATGGGAAGGAAGATCATTGTGGGTCATCACAAAGTTCTGGGATCAGAAGCTTTAGGGTACCCTACAGGTGCTATCATACCTTCTAGAGCAGCAGCACCTCACCATCATCATCACCCGTTGATACTCCCTTATAACATGAGTTCACTTCCTTCAGAGTCCGATGAACAAGAAGGTGTTGGTGATGATCAAGGAATGTTAGCAAGAGCTTCACATGCTGTGAAAAAGAGGTTCAGGACAAAATTCTCACAAGATCAGAAGGATAAAATGCTGAGCTTTGCTGAGAAAGTTGGGTGGAGGATACAAAAGCAAGAAGAATCTGTTGTTCAGCAATTCTGTCAGGAAATTGGTGTTAAGAGAAGAGTTCTCAAGGTCTGGATGCACAACAACAAACTTAATTTGGCCAAGAAACAGAATAACAACAATTCTTCCTCTACTCCTTAGTTTAAACTAGTATTCTTCTTCCTCACTGTTTTCCTTGTGTTTCTTCTTCCTACTTATTAATTAATGTGTGTGTGTAATTTAGTTTAGTTTAGTCAGATTGAGCTTATGATTAGAGATCATTTGGTGAAAAACAGACTATGGGGCGTTCTTGTTTAGAAGTGGATGATTAATCAAGTTTAAACCCACTTTAATTATCCAAGTTAGTCTAATCTAATTAGTATATTAATTCTAATGAAGTACTAGTAGCTAGCCAGCTAGTATAGAAGTGTTGTCTCTCTAGGACTTTACTTTTTCATAGAATTCAGTTCATGAAATGATAATCAAAAGGATGTGTTGTGTTGTGTGGGTTGAACAGTGTTTTCTTCTTGAAACTTTAAAAATATTTGGAGTAATCAATTCAATGGTACTACTGCTACTGTGGTTTTTGCTTGAAACACTAAAACTTAGATAAGATAGATATTTCTCAGTACCTCTGTTGTTTGTTTTTATTGTTTCAAGTGGTATTTTCTCCTTTTCTTATTATGTTATCATCTTTATTATAATTTTATTCATCAAATGAGGTAGAATTGAAACTTCAAAGTCTTTCTATTTGTTCCAAATATTTTGTGCAAGTTTTATAAATTATTTTTATTGAAACTGAGCTTAAATTGATTAATCTTATTATTTTGATAAAGGAGAAAAGAAAAAGATCTTTATATACTTTTTGGTGCTGCTGCATCATCACATGTGTTTCTTTTAATGTATTAAAGGTTAAGTAAGACCTGCCTAACAGTTTTCAGACCTGAAAGTGTTGTGTGTAATCAGTCATCCCCACATGCGTAATTACTTCTCTGTTTTAAATTATTGATACTCATGCATCCAAATGTGTACAACTCAAATATGGCAATGAACCCCCTGCCTGCATCACCACATCGATTATGTCGCGTACATGTGAGACCCTGACCAGGTCCAATATCAATCAATGAACTCAAATGTGCTTGCAAAACAAACCTCTTTCTCTTCAACTTGGAGTTGCTTTAGCAAATTTCAGATGGATTGATGGTTTTTGAAAGAGGTTGGTCTCCAGTAACTTACCTTGATCATTTACTTTGTCAAGTTTGAATTTTTAGTAGATTTTTTTTTTTTTTTTTTTGGGGTCAAAATCTGTCATTCCAAGAGTTCCTGGTCACAAGAGGGATGGGCATGGTAAGGTAAAAAAACAATGAAGGCGAAAATGGTAAAATAATAAATAATTGAACTGATGTCTCCAGCTACCAATCTGCAAAGCATACTCCTCCTAGTAAGGGGAAGGATGTGTGTGTGGTGAGGGGACCTTTATTAAAAACCCCAACAAATTTCAGAAAAAGACATTTTATGCATTTCATCATCAGATTTGTGGAGCAGGGGACTGGATTATAACAAGTCACCTTGATCATTTACTCCTCCTCCTCCTAATTTTCAAAATCCATGATCATATCTGGCCTGCCTCCCTGCCTGCTCTCACGCATATTTATTGCTACATGCTATACGTTTGCATTTAATGCACACTGAATTGAGTCATGTACAACCGTGGACGTTATGTTACCAGTTCACGCATTTTCATGGACACCGATCGATCTCTATCCAGTTGGTGGTGTATGTTAGGAGACATACATACATACATACACCATTTCTGTAAGGTGGCCATCTCAAAAAATTTGTAACGTTCTTCTATTCTAGAACTATTCTACTACTTGAGATCAAAAAATTATCTCTTGTTTTTCTTGCTGATAAGTGTCTATGTCGGCACTCAACCTGGCTAATTTATGGAGCTTAAGCAATAGTGTTTTAGGACAGTTTTCACTTTTCACTTTTCAGGGAAAGCTGCCAACTTGGGTTTACAAAATGATAGACCAAACTTGTTTCCAACTACTTCTACTTACCAAACACTACTTTAACTTAAGTAATTATATTTTTTTGCATTGGATGGTCCAGCTTGAATCGCCCACTGTGCATGTGTGTATACCTTCCATTTTGTGGGCTTTTGTGTACCAAGTGGTGTAGTGAGGTGCTTCAAAACTAATAATAACGTCTTAAGATATAAGGATTCATTTGGAGAAAACCTATTTTGGAGTAGTTTGTTTTCATAGATTAACTAGCTAATTAAATTAATGAATAATCTTAAACATTAAGCAATAACTATAACCCTATTGAGTTTAGGATGCTCAATTAGAAAGACATTAGGGTGTGTTTAACATAGGTTTAACACATGCATAGGCACTAATTCATTTGTACATGATCCTATGCTATTGTTAAATTATAATCCTATTGCCTTGATACAATTGATTAGTCCTCTTTATTTTCTAACTAGCTATCATAGTGTGGCTGTTGTTGGATTTTGGAATTAGTATCTAATTTCTTTAATTTCTTTTAGTCTTCTTGTTTGGTTTACCATTTTTGTCAAACGGAGGAACATGCTTTAACACTAAATTACTAATGCTTTAACACTAAATTACTCATCCAAAATAGTGGTTAAGAAAACTAATACTCCCTCCGTTCCAATTTACTTGAGGGTTTTGGTCTTGATACACTTGCTTTACACTTGCTAAAATTGGTATTTTTTCACAATTTTTTTAACAACACCCAAGCATTGTATCCTCTACGTTACATTTCCAAACTCAAATGCATTGATTTTATTAAAAAATTTGTGAAAAAATACCAATTATAGCAAGTATAAAGCAAGTGTATCAAAACCAAAACCCTCAAGTAAATTGGAACGGAGGGAGTATTTCATTAAGCATATCATTAGTTATCCAAAGCGAGACCATATGCACATAGACGCATGTTCGACTTAGGATGTGTCTTTCTACGAGTGTTAGATCAATAAGAATTAGTCTTATTGTGTTTAATATAACACCTCGTCTGGTTAGAAGAATTGGAATCCTAAGAATTCAATTATAGGGTAATTCAATTTATCTTCAAAAACATTATGTTTGCTTTTTTTTTTTCACTAAAGAAGAATATATTGATCAAAAAGAAGGGGTACAAAAAAACTTGTACCACCCAAGATACAAAACATCACCCAAAAAGTCTAAAGGTGAAGAAGAAAAGAAGACTAAGCAAAATACAAAGGTGGCCAATTGATCATAGCTGAATTGTAGTTTATGTTTTCAAAATCATTGATCACCAGAGCCCAAGTATATAACTGGTACTTTGCCTTGGCAAAAACAGAAGTCACAGTGCTAGTGTTGCCATTGAAAACTCTTGCATTTCTCTCCTTCCAGATACACCACATGATAACAGCAGGAAGAAATCCCCAAACAGTGCAGCTATGTTTGTCAGGTAAATTTATGTGCCATGCGTGCATAGTAGAGATCACAGTGTTAGGCATAGTGAAGCAACAGTTCAGTTTTGTGAGAAACTCGTTCCATAAGCTCTGAGCAAAGCTGCAATGTAGGAAAAGATGAGCAGCAGTTTCATCTTGATGGCAGAAAGACAGTTTTGTGGTACTACAATCCCTCTTCGATTCAGTCTATCCCTTGTAGAAAGT
>JAJJMA010253923.1:0-11715 GCA_023529015.1 Papaver nudicaule | reverse complement strand
GATTGATTATGATTATATTTCATGGGTGGTTGGGAGTTACAAAGAGATTGAGAATTAAAACGAAATTGATCACCATTATAATATTGTGCTTGGTCTTGTGAACTGTACATGTTATTTCCATAAGAAAACATGACGAGTCACAAGAATAAAATAAGAACACAAAAATAAGAAATCAAAACAATTAACAATCCACAACGCCTCCCCGACAGCGACGCCAAAATTTGATGGGTGTCAAACCATTCAAAATTAATACTCTTACTTCACTAAGTATGGGATTAAGCACAATAGTAAGAATAAGTTCGTTCCACAGAGAGGTATGAGTTATCAGTTGTTTTGAAAACTTAAAAGTAACCAAGGGGATGTTTTGTTGTCCAAATAAATAATAATAAAACAAGTAAAGAAAATAGAAATCAGAGAGAGACAATACTGGTTAAGGGTTTTCATCTTCGATCACCAAACACATTCGTCAATCGATCAGAGTCAATATTCAATCTTTCTTATACCAAGATCCCTAGAGTACCCCATCGAGAGTATGCTCCGGTAAATTCCTTTTGTCGTCACATACCATAACGATGAATATGTGAATACTAACTAGAGAACAACTTAATATGCAACTGATATTAAATTAGTTTAATCTTCCAAGAGCATTAGGATTTGTGAATTTGGCTAATCTATGCAACAAAACTACTACGAGCAAACTATTTAACATATGTCAAGCTTCTACATGTGATTACTCGGACGCATCACTACAAGAAATAACCACACAGTGATACTTGTAATCAAGATTTACAAACTTGTATTGAAACCCTAATTTAGCTTTAGATATGAACACGAATTCACTTAATTTGCACAAGCATCCGATCATATTGCAATACATCAATCATGCATTTATTTATGTGCGGTAGAACATGAACGATAAAAGAAATCAAGAATATTAAAAACTGACCAGCCAGATTGATTCACATGTCTAGGCTTTTAGATTACATCTCGAACCAGTATAGAAAATTACCTACTCATGGGTTTCTCTAAAACCCATGGAAAAATATATAGAAGAAGAAAAATAGTGTAAAACCTAAAAAACCAAGGAGAAACTCTCCTCTTTCTGTTGTCCGTCTCCCTCCTCCGGTATCCGTCTGTCCCCTTCAGAATATCCCTCTATGTCGACGTCTGCCTCTTTTATATGTATACGAATATCGAATCAAGAAACCCTCCTCTCATTGTACACACGCACCTCCTAGATGACATGCAAAAGCCCATGAAAGGAAACCCAAAAGTTGCAGTAATTTGTTTAAGCCTACAAGTCATGTGAACCCCGATTCTACACTTCATCACTTTAGTAACCAGAATATTTTTGGTTTGCATGTGGGTCCCGCCAATATATGAAATTTGATTCACTTTGTTCATGTCCGTAGCAACTGTCTAACCAAGTCCAATTTGGTTTATAAATCCAACGGTGGATCCTATCCTTAGCCTGCATTTCACACACATCTCATAACCGACAATGGACTTTTCGACTCACCTGTTTTACACTTCTTCCTCCATGTGGGTCCCATTAGCTCAATTCCTTCACCATTAATTAAATGCCATGTCCTTCTTCAGTTTACGTTAGTTTACAGTTACACTATGCCGCAACTTCACGTGCAATTCTTTTACTCAAATCCAAGTGGGTCCCACACCAGCTCAACTACTTGCGTTTTTTTTTTTTTTTTGCTTTGGACGTAAGTGGAGGTGGTGTCTGCTTCCATAATTCCTTTGAATTCCATGCAAGGTGGCTGCTCCCAGCAATCTAGTTTGCAACATCTTAGCTTTTCTATTTTGATGTCCATCAACTTTCAGTGTCTCCAATAGACAAATTAAGGTGTTGTTTGCTTCATTTTATGTTAAATAACTTCAAAGTACCTGCAAAATAGAAAACGATCGTAAAATAAAGAATGTACGAGGGTTTAGCCGACTAAAGTGTATAAATTAGGCACTATTGAATATGTGATTTTGAGCACCTATTACAAATTTTTCATGATCTTCGGCGAAGTCAGTTCAAATGATTGTCTTATCCTCGTCGAGCTAACCCTTTAGCCAAGGTCCATCAACCCAACATGAAAGGTTACTCCAGCCATTCTCATTGCTATGTTTCATGGTTGGGACAACAGATCCTTGATGACATCCTTGAGAAATATAACCCCATGAGTTCTTTTGCTGACAATGCGATATGCCTAAGACTCTCCTGGTCGCTCACAAGGTCTCACTTCATATTGAGACATGAAGTTTTCCAAGGTGTAAAGATCAAAAGAAAGAAATATTTTGTCTTTAGAAAGGTGGGAATAATAGGTTTCGCCCTCTCGGCGACTATTCCATTCCATCATTATACGAATATAATTGTTTGTAAGTTGGAAGGGGCTTTTGTTGATTTTCTGGAGAAGTTCAAGATATTGTTAGGTTGTACACGGGGAATTTTAGTCCAGCTTTGAGCTGACCGAAGGCGACAACTGCTCGATTTTCATTTTGACCTTCTAGACGAATATTCTCCATAGCCATGGTAGTTTGAGGAGAATTGATATTAAAGAATTCAGTTATGAGGGGAAACTTATTGTCAACCCCGGCGATACGACAGTAGTTGTCCCATTGATTCCAGTTATACCTCTTTTCTTTCTTAGGGTTCTCATCTCCCTGGTTTATCGACAATTCATTCCATGGTTGGTCGGCGATTCATCTCCCTGGTGGGTCGGCAAAGATTGAACTTGGACTTCGTCTTGACTGGTTATTAAAGCCATTGGACAGTTTTAAGGTGATCAGAAAGTGAAGGACTGGCGGAAAAAGTTGCAGTATGAACTGGAAGACAATTGTAGTGGCGGAGAAGATGAACAGTTCCGATTAAAAATCATCCAGAACTCAAACCTAAGAGTGGATTTAGCCCAGAAAAATTGTAAAAAGGAAAGCTATGATGAAAGAACGACAAGTACGAAGAGATTTGGTGAGATTTGGATGAAAAAGTTGAAATAAAAATTGGCAGTTAGGGTTTTAAGTTTTTGTGAGCTCTGAAAGATAGAGAAGAAAAATAAGGCTTTTGGGTTTCTGAAAGATTAGATCTGGACTCAGAGAAGGAGAGGAATATATAGGTGAGGAAGCGTAACTGGCCTAGCAGGTAGTCAGGTCAAAATTAAGTCGGTATAATTCTTGGCATGCAAAACCGTGGCAGAAATTACAAGTGCGGTATTTTTGATAAATAAACAAACTCCATCACAGCGACCTAAAGCTTTTAGAAAATAAAGAGGCAAAATGTGAGTGTAGAAATACCTTCACCCTACAAAAGCATCCTAGAGGTGAAGTTGTATAAGAAAGATACCTTGGAGAACCATGAAATCATCTATGAAGGACTACATCGATATGAATCCAAGAAGACAGAAGTATGTCGCGGCAAAAGGATATCAACGATAGTTTTTGGAAAATAGATGGGCAAAGTCGTATCAGCGAGTGAAGGACACGTCATGATTTTGTGGCTGAGACGTAGTTGAGCATTTAAGGTGGGTCAGAACGGATATATTGTCAGAGTTGACTTGTTGACTCGGTGGAAGACGCGTCAACACTCCTTATCCAAATGACGATCCATTCGCCGAAGATCATAGAGTGAAGATTAAGGTCGCCGACATACTGTGTCGGCGAACAGAGATAAAATAGATATCAGACATGTCGTTATCTTTATTAGTTGTAACCCACAATGAAAATTGTCTATATAAGGAGAGAGACTCCTCACTTAAGATGGGTTGAGCGAATTTTAGTCTGGTCTAGTGAGAGGAAAGTAGAGTTATCTCCTTGCTCTCCCTAGCCTAGTACTGTGTTTGTTGTGTTCTTGAAGATATAAGTGTTAGTAAATCTAAAGAAGGTGAGTGATGTACTTAATCTTAACATAGTGAATTCCCTTGGATGTAAGCCTCTCGGAAGAACCAAGTAAACCGGGTGTCTGGTTATTATGTATTATCTCTGTGTTATTATGTTGTTTCTTTGATATGGTGTTGTTCATGTGATATATATGATTGTGTTGTATGGGTGTGTTGTATAAGATCTAAAGATGGGATTTTATACAGTTACATCGGGTATAACCTACACAAATTTTACAAGGTTAGAAAAAAATCAACAAAAAATATATAGCTTCGGCCGATTCCGCAAGTGGTTTTTAAAGCGTGCTAACCAAAAACTTGAAAACGAAGATTCAATTTATAATTTTCTCTTGAATATAGAGCCGAACCTTAAACAACAAAAGTTCGGCTTGTAAATATCAACATGGTTATAAGCTGAAGGTCACTCTGTAGACACAAGCTTTGTTGCCAAATTTTTCAAACAAGGTTCGGCTTACAGTTCTTAAGTATCGAATGAGCCAAACCTTATTTCTTCTTATATATAGTGTAGGTTCGACTCATTTTGTTGTCAGCCAAACAATTCTTGAGATAGAGGTTCGACAATCACAATTTCAAGCCGAACCAATGTTAAATGGAGGAAAAATCTCAGTTTTTGATGGATTCAACCTATAAAAAAGAGTTTTAACATGATTTAGAAATATACATGTATGTCTTATAAGCATTGGGTTCATCTTCAATGCAATCAACATTCTGATTTGGCTCATAAAAATCCACAAAATCTTCATTTTGAGTCACTCCAAGAGTGGAGTAAATCTATAATCTAAATAATGATTAATGACCCATCGACGATCATTGGCGTGAGAAACGGATATCTTCTTAGCTGTAGGAAATGAAGGATAGTCTATCTCCCAGTCTTCACTTGGATCACCCATCTAAAACACTTAAATTACAAATCTGGGTTTTCCTTTTTTAGGTTTTCATTTAAAACTAAAAACTAAAATATGAATTATTATTACAAATTTTAAATTAACTCCAATCATTAACACCATCCTAACGATAAAATCAACCACTAATCATTTGAGAGCAATGTTGCCATTTAAACCAAAAAAGGTTCCATTAGGGAGTCCCCTCAAGATCTTGAGAGGCCCCAAATAACGATTCACATTGAAACATTGCTAAATACCCCTCCTCTCAGTCTGAAGGCGTAGTAAAACTGTAAAAGTGAGGTTGCTTTGAAAGAAGAGTCTTTTCAAGTTTCTCTGTCCAAAAACCCTAGATGCTCTCAGTCTATCTCTAAAATTAGAAGGTGATCGAAGCTAACAATCTGAAGCTGTAATGAACTCTGAGATCAACTAGACATTCTTCTCTTTTTCCAGTTTTTTTTTTTTTTTTTTATTTTCTTTCTCGTTTGAATGTAAAATCAGTTATTTTTCATGGATTCTTCTACTTCCGGACATTATTGAGGTAAGCGACGGTCTTTATCATTGTTGAGTGATCTTTTTTGGAATAAATTTAGGTAATTGCTATTCAAATCACATGCATCAATTGCTACATTCGAAACATAAATGGATAGATTAGGTTTCGGAAATTTGAAGTTTCATGCTGGAAAAATGGAGTGAGACCATAGGCGATGATTGTGCTGTAACAAAGCTAGCTAATCTATTATCATAGGAGCTTCTATAGCTACACATTAAGGTTGTGCACCTGTAACTGTAATCTTTGTGGACTTTAATTTTATATAGGTGGTGCTATTTATCTGGGCACCCTCAACTCTTTTCTTGTACTTTGGTGCATGCAATCTAATTTACGCTAGGTCTGATAGACTTGATTACTACTGTAGAAACTATACCATTTGAGAGTAGAGAACAATGTTTTTCATAAGCTGAAACAACTTAAGTTGTGCCTGGTAGTTCATAGAATCTGCTTGTTGCTTTTATTGAAAATGCTTCAATTTAGTGAGTTTCATTGTTAGACAGCATTTTCTCCTCTCTTTTCTAAAGTCCTGATGCGAGTATTTGTCACCCTCACTTCCTCTTTGAGTACACCCTGATGCAGTAATACTAGGCGTTAAGGCATGGATGTCTGAGTTAAGGAAATATTTTAAGCGTAACCCTTATGGTAGTATTGCATAATAAATAGTGCGGGGAGTAATGAATGTTGTAGTTTGTCCTGGAGTTTCTGAAAAAGAAATGTGTTATTGTTTAATCATGACATTCTTGTCATCTTGTTCTTTGATTTTACTCTACTGGTTCTTAGCAAGCTTATGACTTCAACTCTACATGGATATGTTTATTGTTTACCAGTTTACTATCTTTATTGTTTGTTTACTTTATGAAAGTATTTTCTGTTCCTTAGTCTCTCTGCATCACAACTAACAATAAGTTCTTTGTATGTAGGTCGATGACTCTCGAACTTCTTATTGTGATTGAATATCAGCGGTGGCTTTCCTAGGAAGTTGAGCATCATGAATATACATGTAACGCTGGAGTCGTCTGTACTTGCAAAGTTCAATTCTGGAGGCAAACTGTGTCAGATCATTTTCCGAACGGCTAGCTTTGTCCTATTGATTTGCGGATGAATCTGAACATGTATGTATACTTTCTTGTCCTTTTAAAAAAAATCATCTGTGGGCGGGAATCTTTAAAGTTACTGAAACAAGGAGACTTGGTGTTTAAACCCTCGCATGTATGAAAGATACAGATACACCTCGTTACTTCAAATTGGTACTCTTCTGTTCTTCTCCACCTTTTTCTCAAAATGTGCCTCTATAAAAGTGATACAGGTGTATCCTTCTAGCTTTAGGAACTTAGTCGACCTCGAGTTAATTGAGGGAAGAACTCTATTTAGGAAGGGATTCCTATATAGAGAAGGATTCTTTATAAAGAAGGATTCTTAGATTAGGAAATAGATTCCTAGGAGGTTTTGGGAAACCCAAACCACTATATATAGAGGTGCCTAGCGCATAACTTAGGACACCGAACACCAAAGGCATCTAGTAAATCTAGAGAAGAAGTTTGTGAGGTAATCATTGTATTGCAAAAGCAAGCTTAACAGATTGTGAGCCTGAAAGAGAGAATTGTAATATTGTCTTGTTCATAATCTAGAGAAGATATCTTTCTTCGTAATACTGTCCTTGTGTTTACGTTTTACCTATCTTTCGTCTATAGTTATTTCGAATTCCGCCTTAATAACTCTAGTCATCAAGAGTACAGAGATTAATACGTATCAAGTTGGTATCAGAGCTTAGTTAGCTCCTTTTTAGGGAAGTACTGTGGTTTATGGTCTTCACTAGATCTCTCTACAAGAAGCTTGGTGAGTTACTCGTAAAGCAGGAAGACGTTAAGAGGACAAGGAACCCTAGGATGAAGATAGGCGAAGAACCTAAGGGTGATGATACTCCGAAGACTACTGAGGAGAAGGTAGCTACGCTACAAACAGACATGAAGTTGATTCAAGATACTCTTAAAGAGTTGAAGGAATGTATTCTTTCCAATACACCCGAGCCGAAGAAAAAGAAGAGTAAGACTCCATCTGAGGTTGTGGATGATGAGGAAGAAGAAGATGAACCAGAGGATGAGGAAGAAGAAGATTTAGGGGATGGAAAAGAAACCAAAGAACCTAAGGAAACCAAACCTCATGGTAAGAAACAGAGTAATCTGAAAATCGATTTCCATGTTGAAATCCCACACTTCGATGGGAGTATCTACGTAGAGAAGTTAGATGATTGGATAGAGCGTCTAGAGACGTATTTTTTCTTTGACAAGTTCAATTCGGGAAAAAAGATTGCTTGTGCGACATTGAAGCTACAAAAGCATGCTCTTATATGGTGGAAGGCTTATAGAAGACAAAATCAGGGAGCATTGTCGTGGAAGAAGTTCAAGGAAGTCATAAGGAAACAGTTTTATCTGGTTGGCTACCTTGAGGAAAGATGGCTCAAGTGGTACAACTTGAAGCAAGCATACCACCAGTCCGTGCAAGAATATACTTCTGAATTTCAGAACCAAGCTATGGTGTTGGATTTATACTTAGGAGATAATGCTATCTATATGAAGTACATCTCTGGGTTCCATGAGTATATACGGAAGGAGTTGAAGATGTTTTCAATCGATACTATCACTGAAGCAAGCGTAAAAGCCCATGCCATTGAAGGTAGGCTTAAGAAAACTGACTCTAAGGGAAACCCGAAGGTGAAATCAGGAGGTACCAGCGTCAAAGGAGGTGAAAGAAGCAAATACGAAGGGAAGTTCAATGACAAAGGAGGTTTGTCTTGCACACATTGCAAGCAAATAGGGCACGTAGTAGACAAGTGTTGGGAGAAGCATCCTCATCTTAAGCCAAGAGGGATACAGAAGAGAGAAGCCAAGAAGACCACACTAGTTGCTCAGACTCCAAAAGAAGTTCAAGGACTGACAGAACCTAACTCGAAGCTTTCTCTTATGACGGGAGCAAAAGAAGGACCTATAAGAGATGATCCTAGGGAAAGACTCTTCATTGTGAAGATGCAAGTCAAGACAACATTGGTTGATGCCGTTGTTGACCCGGGAAGTCAGAAGAATTTACTTTCAAATTCTTTGGTACAAAAGCTAGGTTTGAAGACATTCAAACATCCAAATCCATATTCGTTAGGATGGCTCCAAAAGGAAGGAGGGTTACAAGTTTCGCAGCAGTGTACGTTCAAGTTTGCTCTAGATGAGTCCTACATTGACGAGGTTACATGCGACGTAGTACCTTTAGATGTGTGTCAAGTTGTACTAGGAAGTCCTTATTTATGGGATAGAGATGCTACTCTATATAGGAGGGAGCAGAAGTATACCTTTGAGAAAGAAGGTGAGACTTATGTAATTCGGGCTATAGAGTCTCCTCTTGTAGGAGCAAGTCTGAGCCACTCAGGCTAAGCGGTTGGTGAATGCTAGTACAAAGTTTATTCTCCTTGTGATCCGTTCTCTAGAAGAGAAGCCGAGTAGAGTTTGTTTGACTACTTTGTCTAAACAACAAGAAGACGACCTAGATAGGTTGAAGTTGAAATATGAAGATTTGTTTTCAGAAATCAAGGGGTTACCACCAAAGAGGAGTGTGGAACACGAGATCATGTTGATGGGAGAAAGTTCTCTACCTAATGTAGGGCTCTACCGCACATCCGTGGAAGAATCCGAGGAGATAAAGAGACAAGTCTTAGAACTTCTAGAGTTAGGAGTTATAGTACCTAGTGCTTCACCTTGTGGATCAGCCGTATTGTTGGTGCCGAAGAAGGATGGAGGCTGGCGTATGTGTATAGATTACCGAGCCTTGAACAAGATCACATTCAAGAACCGCTACCCGTTACCACGGATAGATGACATGATGGATCAATTGGATAGTGCTCGAGTGTTTACAAAGTTGGATCTTAAATCTGGTTATCATCAAGTGAGAGTGCGAGAAGATGATACATGGAAGACTGCTTTCAAGACCAAACAAGGCTTGTTCGAATGGTTGGTGATGCCGTTTGGTTTGTGTAATGCTCCAGCGACGTTTATGCGTTTGATGAATGATTTGTTACGACCCTTTATAGAAGAGTTTGTCATTGTTTACTTGGATGATATCCTCGTATATAGCAGAACTTGGGAGGAACATCTTGTTCACGTTGAGAAGGTATTTCAAGTGTTACATGAAGGCCAGCTGAAATTGAACGAAAAGAAGTGTGAGTTTGGAAAAGAAGAGTTGGTATATCTCGGTTTCATTGTTGGTGGTGGGAAACGCAAGATTGATCCAAGGAAGGTTGAGGTGATCACTAAGTGGCCAAGACCTAGCACGGTGACTGAAGTCAGAAGTTTCTTGGGAGCTTGCACATACTTGCGCAAGTTTATTAAGCATTTTTCTACTATTGCTGGGCCACTACATGGTATGACGGGGGCTAAGACAAAGTTTGATTGGCAGCAGACCCACGAGGAAGCTTTCCAGTTACTTAAGAAGAAGATTTCAGAAGCACCGGTATTAGCTTTACCTAATTTACAACGTACTTTTGAAGTTGAGTCAGACGCTTCTAACTATGCATTAGGGGGAGTGTTGCTACAAGATGGTAAACCAGTAGAATACCATTCAGAATTGTTCTCGGGTGCTATTAAGAACTATCCACCTTACGACAAGGAATTTTATGCCTTGTATCAATGTGTGAAACATTGGAGAATGTATCTCTTAGGTAAAGAAGTGGTAGTGCACTCGGATCATAAACCATTGGAGTATCTACATGCACAAACCAAGTTACAACAAGCTCGACACATGAAGTGGATGTCCTACTTGATGGCATTTCATATAATCATCAAGTACAAGAAGGGAGTTACAAACAAGTTGGCCAATATGTTGTCAAGACCGCCAGTTAGTTTAACGGTGGCTATGCGGATTCAGCCAATTGTTCCTCAAGAGTATGCTGAATCCTACGCATCCAGTAAAGACTTCAAGAAGGTGTTAGAGAACGTAAAAGGTGGTTTGAAAGGTGAGTTTGAACTCCGAGATGGGTTATTATACAAAGGTCAGTTGTTATGCATTCCAGAAGATGGAGATAGGTTGCAATGGTTGAGAGAAGCACATACATACCGAGTTGCTGGACACTTTGGGATGAATAAGACGCTACTTAACCTACGACGTTATGTCTTTTGGCCAAAGATGCAAGATGATGTCGCTAAGTTTGTTCGAGGTTGTAAGTTGTGTTGCACATCTAAACCCTCAAACAGGAAACATGGGTTGTATCTACCATTACCGGTACCATCAAGACCTTGGGAGAGTATTTCTATGGATTTCCTTGGTGGGTTGCCGAAGACCAAGTCGGGTCATGATTACTTGTTCGTTGTGGTTGACCGGTTCAACAAGATGATTGCATTGATTCCATGTACAAAGACGGTGACAGGAGCGGGTGCAGCAAAGCTCTTTTTCGAGCATGTGTGGAAGCATTATGGGTTACTTACCTCGATTATTTCTGATAGGGATAGTCGGTTTCTTAGTCACTTTTGGGATTCTTTGTGGAGGATGATGGACACTAGGTTGAAGAATAGTACAGCTTTTCATCCACAAACAGACGGGCAGACAGAAGTAGTCAATAGGACTATGGTTCACATGTTACGGGGATATAATTCTAAGCATCCTAAGACTTGGGATGAGAGTCTACCATATCTACAGTTTGCTTTCAATAGAGCGGTTCACAGTTCTTCGGGAAAATCTCCTTTCGAGACGTGTTATGGCTACTTACCGCCTAGTCCTTTCGATTTGGTGTTTTCAAGTGATACAACAGTTGGGGGAAAAGAAGGAAGTGAGAGACAAAAGGCACAGAAGTTCTTGGAGAAGATTTCTCAAATTCATGCGACCGTTGAAGCACAATTGAAGAAGTCACAAGCCAAATACAAGGCAAAACATGACAAGCATCTTGTTCCTTGTAATTTCGGTGTTGGTGACATGGTATGGTTGAAATTAGGAAAGGAAAGGTTGAAGGGAGAAGGTAAGAAGTTGAAGCCATTGAGGTATGGACCGTTTCGTATACTCGACCAGATTGGTGACAATGCCTTTCGTCTCGATTTACCACCTTATCTAGGAATGTACTCGGTCATTAATGCCGAATACTTGAAGTTGTTTGAGCCACCGTTACTAGATGATGATGGGGATGACAAGATGATCTTACCGCGCGTAGAAGACTTATGGTTTGATCGAGAGGAGCCGCTGAAAGAAGATTGCATTTTGGAGCTAAGAGTGACTAAGACACGGCAAGGAGAGAGAGAAGCTTTCCTAATTGGATGTCAAGGTCAAGTTCCCAGCAAGGCTAAGTGGTTCAACAAGGAGAAAGGGGCTCTCGAGTTTCCTAATCTCCATTTCTAACTCTCACAGGAGTTCAAGTTCTTAA
>JAJJMA010253922.1:0-11767 GCA_023529015.1 Papaver nudicaule | reverse complement strand
TGCACCATAGAAGGCCTCTTTCGACCAATAGAAAGTTGTGGTATTGTCACCGCGCAACGTGGGGGCTTTTATCACTTAGGCTTTTAAATCTTTAGATAGAGCCCTTGGGAGAACCTATGAGATATACCAGAAGCTCTTCTTCTCTCTTGGGTTTTATATATTCTCTTTGTACGATAATATATAAAATCACTTATTCCTTCCCGAGGATTCAACCTCGTTAAAATCTTGTCTTCTTGATTGTGTGCGTTTGTGTTCTTGGCATATTAAGATTATCTTTGTAGCTGTTGGTTAAACGCTTCCGCGGGTTTTAGCGCAACACAGCATCTGTGCAAACGGAGCCCTTCACTTGTGACTTTTGATTTGGCAGATGCGAAGTTCATATTGATTCCACTACCATGCGTCTGCTCGCGCAAGTATCAAGGTAAATATACTCTTGTGCTGTTGAGAGGGTACATATCTGTTTTTCAGGTAGTAGAAGGCAAATTTGTTAACATATGGTCATTGAAGAAAAAGAAAGAGTGTAATAGTTATTATGACTTGGGGAAAGGGGGATTCTACAGCTACTGGAGATGGAATGACGAGTTTCGTATACCATGGGATGATATTACTAAAGAGCAAAGAGCAATCAGGTTCTATTATGGCGCAGCGGAGTTCTCTCATGTTATGATTCCAAAACTAACACTTTAACAAAACTTTGGGATGATTCCTCGAGGTTATGGGTAGATGCATTTGCCCACGTGAATAGTCTTGTTTCCCTCGAAGCATTAGGAGAAAAATCCACGAGAAGATTATAACTGCGCCTTTGAGCTTGCATACGTATACACATCGGGCTTAAACATATTCGGAGCGCAATACTTCATTTAGGAATAACTTTGTAATTACTTATATCCCTTGCATTGGTTTTTTTTTCCGATAGAAAGTGAAGATTTATTAGAATGTGGAGAATGTACCGAGTTAGACAAGTGGTGTATAGTTACAAAGCTAAGCAAAGGACTGAAATTACATAAAAAGTTGGTCCCAATTGTAGAGCACTGAGCTTGCAAATTTCAGATGAGCTCTTTTCCCCGCAGCGGCAGCCCAAGATATAGTTTCCAGCCGCACTTGAGAAGCATGAGTGATGCCAAGAATAAGCCTTGCATTGGTTCCGCTAGCTAGTTCTTATGCATGCTTATAATTGGTTTTGGTATTTAGTGGTTGCACCTAGGTGTAATTAGTAATTAGAGGTTGCACCTACTTCGTCCAATAGTTTTGAGTTCGCACCTACTTTAAATATTCCATGCCTATTCTACCCAGACGAAGAACAACGACCAAACCTTAAACAAGTTCAAATGAAATCTGGGATTCCAAAACTCAAGTCAAAGATGATGCTCATAAAAGGGATTTTGGTTTAAGAAAAGGGATTTGAGTATGGTTTATTAATCGAGAGATTTAATCAGGTAAAAAGATGATACCTAAGTCATGGGTTAACATCTGTGTTAGGAAGAAAAAACATTATCAATTATGGAGATATCAAACCTAGCTTAAGATGATTCATCAAGAGGCGCTGTTCAAGTTTGCATTATAAAGGGAAGATCATAACTTAAATTATCGTTTGGTCCTTTAGTTGCATGTCTTTTAATTAAGTTTCAGAAACCCCAAATGAAAATCTGTGTAAAAGGAGGAAGAAGAAGAAAGGGTGGAACAGTCTTCAGAGTGTAAATAGTGGGCATGTGATACATACGTGGACAAATTACTGACGGAAAACATGTAGTGGGTGCAAACTCAAAACTAATGGATGGAGTAGGTGCAACCTCTAATTACTAATTATACCTAGGTGCAACCACTAAATACCCCTTCTAATCCTCAGTTAATTTGGCCCCATTCAAGAGTATTTGGCCCCATAGAATTTTATACCTATCCTTTAGAGGTGGTTATGGGATAACTAAAAATTGGCAAAAATACCCAAATGCCCCCACAGTAATTTCTCTACTTAAAACCCAAATCTTAATCCAAATTTCATTTCAACCAAAACATAAACCGATTCTCTCTTCTTCTTCTACTTCATTTTCATTTTTTTTCAAAACTAAAACATCGTCGATTAATCGACGATTTCCAAAAAAAAAATTACGATTAATTCTATAAAAACCGATGGAACGAAGGAAGAGCGAAGGACCGAATCCTAGAGAGTTCAAAGAATCAGGAATCGATATAGACAAAGTTTACGAAATTTCTTCGTCTAACCCGATTACGAAGAGAGCGAGTAAAGAAGAATTACAGGCTATTAAAGAGAAGCAGAAGAAGAAGAACCCAACCTTGCCGACGAGAATGATATTGCATTTGAAATTTGGTTGATTTTTCACTCCAATTTGATGATTTTCAACCCGAAAGTTCGCAACTGTTACCCAGAATCGCGTTCTATGTTAGTGTCCAAATCCAACGATTGTTCATCGTGTTCATCTACTGAAACTGCAGCGGAACAACAATCGTTGTATGTTTGTATTATTTGAAAACGATTATTATACATCGTTCTATGTTCAATTGAACATAAACCGATTATTTTTCCCTCTAAAATTTAGAAATAAGCATTTTCGAATTCTAGGGCACAATCGTTACAATTTCGCATGAATAACCAACGAAAGAATTATGCCATAATCGTTGCATCTTTTGTTTTTCGTAAGCCGATATCAGTTGTTATTCGTTATATATATTGTCTTATGTACGCCGATTGACAAAAAATTTCAGGCTAAAAACTCCCAAAGTTTCTTAGCCTCAATCGTTGTTTGTTTCCATGTGAATAAACCGACTGGTTTGAGGCAGAAATTAATCGTTTAATGTTCATAAACATGTTCACCGTTTATTGTTTCATTTCTCAATCGTTTTATGTTGTTGGTTTTTTGAGCCGATTAATGTAGTAGACAAAACTTGATTTTCCTGTGACTCCATAATCGTTGTTTGTAAACACTTAATAAAGACGATTGATATAAATATGAATATATAATCGGTTTATATGTTCACAAATGTCCAACGTTTTGTTTCCTTGGGTTTATAATCGGTTTATCTTTGATGTTATGTGAGCCGATTGTTGTCTGTGTAACTGTTAATTTCTTTCTTGTTTTGTGTTGTAGGGAAAACATGAAATTAAACACACCACAGGCTAAGGGTAAAGAGGTTGTCAAGAAGAAGAGACAGGATCCTGTTGCAGATCCTGCCGCCACACAAGTTAGATTGCCTCCCCGTCGAGAGGGTGGTGCCCCTTTGAGTGCTACCAGTCGTAAAAATACTGCTGCTAGACAGCTTGATGTCGATCAACCTATCTCTGATTCAACAGCAACAGCAGTTGAAGAACCACAAGAAGAAGCTCCAACTGATGCAGGTGAAGAGACACAAGAAGAAGGGCCAACTGTTCAAGGTGAAGAGACACAAGAAGAAGGGACAACTGTTCAACGACCAGCGGGTGAAGAATTGACTGTCGTGGAGGCAGCTGAACAACCTGAACAACCAGCACAACAACCACAACAACCAATACAAGAAGAGGGTGGACAACAGGGGGCTGAAGAAAAGAAGGCTAAGAAACAAATGAGGAGTTACATGCCAACCGAAGAGCAGATGTTTCCCGACGACGAGCTAGGTGCACCTTTGGATGGTATGGACGTCTTATGGGGCTATGTGGGTAGTTGGGCCAATATCGTCTACAGAACCATCGTAAGTATCTCATTTAGTTCTATTTTCCTTTGTTTATTCATCCAACATAACTTCATTTCATGTAACAAAACATATCAACATTTTGTAGGACCACGAGGATGCAATACGTCTTCTCAAACACCAATCGGAGGCGGGAAAGATGGATATGTGGCCCTTGGAAAGGGTAGGTGAACGCCCTGAGGATCCTGAAGCTTTGGAGGAGTGGTTAGCTAGCGATGAAGCCCCTCAAGTGGTAGAGATCGTCAAGAACTCAGGGTTGTATCCTGCCATTGCCAGTACTTCTACCATTGGATATGACAAACCACTTGTTTCAGCCTTCCTTGAGAGGTATTATGCGGAGACAGATTCTATGCACTTCCATTTTGGCGAGATGACCATCACTCAGGATGATGCTCATGAGATTACAGGTCTAAGTATTGAAGGCAAATCAGTTAGGAGCATCGGCTTTACCAAGGACATGGACTTCCTCAAGGACGTGAAAGGCGCCCCCACCGACTCCGCCTTCGCCAAGGACCTTCATTGGGATCTTATCTATGCTTTTACCGAAGCCAAATTGGGTTGGAACAAGGAGAAGACCAATACAGAGATGTGGTCTGGAAACCAAAGGTCGAAGACATTCCAATTGAAATCTCTGAGGGACCAATTCATGGGGACTCTGCGGCTACATGAGGAGCACAAGTTGGCTCCAGAGAGGGTCACTGCGACAGCCACTGCGTACATTCTCTACATCTTGGGAAGTGTCATATTCCCCGACACATCTGGTTCTCGGGTGAATGCCACCTATGTGCAGTTTTTGGCTGACTTGGATAGGTTGAATGAGATCTCATGGGGCACTGCTTGTCTTGCATTCTTGTTGAATGAGATGAGAAAGGCTTCTAGGGCGAAGAAGGATCAAATTGGGGGCAGTATGCCTTTACTTCAGGTAATCCATGTACCTTCATTTGTCGTTATCCAAAGATTATAGTATACTTAGTATCTTATACTCCCATGCTTCACTTGTAGGCGTTCATATATCTGCACTTCCCAGAGTTTGCCGAAAGGGCGCTGCCGAACCCCGATTGGAAAGAGGAACACTATCTAGGGAGCAAATACATGTACAATGGGAAGCCCTCGGGACAACGTCGAACCTTGATTGAGATTAGGACTCGATTGGACAACTTGCCCGTCCAGAAAGTTGTCTTCGATCCTTACATTCAAAGGAGGGAAGAAGGTCTATCTGTTCGTAGCCGCATAAAAAGTTACTTTGGACCTCTGTTTCACCCCACCGGATATGTTTTCTACAATCCGACAAGAGTGGCTCGTCAATGTGGTGGTGTACAATACGAACCAATCGAAGAGGCGCTCGGATTGGGTGACTTGGATAGGGACACAAGTCAGGCCTACGAGGGTTCAATTGTAATTGTGCACACAACTCCTTGTTCATCCACTGATTGGGACAACAGAGCTGAGCATTTGGTTCACCTTGATGCTCCTATCTCTCCGAACGATTGGGTCGACTCTGATTATATGGAGTGGTTGAAGAAGACTTCCCATCCTCATGTCATACGCCCTGATAATAGAAAGTTCATTGTTGATCCAAAAGAAGCTGTCGATGTATATGTAAGTATTCGCTTGTGTCCTATTAACTTTAATCATTATATAAATGTACTTAGTGTATGTTGTATGATTGAAAACAGAGACCTCGAGTCAGCAAAATGATCAAGGAGTTCGAGACAGTGCTTGTGAAAGGTGGTATAGATAAGAGGAGTGAGAGGATCTGGAAGAAAGCTCTAGACCAATTGTTGAACCTGGAGAATAAAAGACGAGGAGATCTTTTTGGACAATCTCAAGAACCACCACCGGAGAGGGCAAAGCGCAAGACAAGGAGGGATGAAGCCACAACAAGCGCTGCACATGAGGATTTACAAGAACCACGGCCTAAACGAGGTCGTGGTGGTGGAAGAGGTCGTGGTGGTGGTGAGGCTACACAAGACGCACCACCAGCTAAAAAGACTCGAGGTGCTAGTACCAGTGCTCGTGGAGGTCGCGGTGGTGGAAGAGGTCGTGGTCGTGGTTAAACTCATAATAGTTTGAAAACACTTGTTTATTTGGTTATGTCGACTTAAAACTTGTTTTAACTTTGGTTGTTTCGAATTTAAACTTCTTTGGTATGTTTGTGTAGGATGCTAACTTTGGTTGCTAGTTTATGTGAATGAATGTGGGTTGTGTACTTGGATTTCTGTCAGTTTTTATGGCTTAATCGGTTTACGTTGGTGTATACGTAGAACGATTGTCTGGCAATTTTACTCCAAAAATTGTCAGAATATACAATCGTTCTATGATAATGCTTTCCAAAAACGATTATCGACTTCCAGAAAGATTCATATTTTCAAATCGTTAGATGATGGTTTCAAGATACACCGATTAAGAATGCTCAAGAATTTGAATCTCCTGTGTACACATAATCGTCCTATGATGGTCTTCAGATACACCGATTGAGAATGCTCAACTATTTGAATCTCCTGTGTACACAATCGTCCTTTATGTTCACTAATTTACACCGATTATTTTTAAACTATCGGCCAATAAATGTGCATACATACACCGATTGATTTGGTTAAATTTCTGGGCAGAGTAACAACAATCGGCTTAATTTGGTAATAATAAGAACCGATTGTTCGAGAACCCATGCACAATCGGCTTAAGTGTATCTATATATAGACCGATTGTGCGTTGTTCAGATTCAAGATTTTGGTTAAAAAAACTTGAGTGATTCTCATGGTTGATATGTTTGATAATTTTTAATTTTGTTTTGATATGATAGTTAAGACTAATTAATCTTGTTTAGACTCTAATCATGTAATTAAAAACTAATTGAGAAAGGGTAAAACAGTCATCTTTTATAAGGGGTTTTCCGATTTTGCTATATAACAACCGCCGGAATTATTTTTTCATGGGGCCAAATACTCAGGAATGGGGCCAAATTTAGGGAGGTTTTAAATTTGCTACACGATTATTTTTTCAAATTTGCTACATGATTATTTATTTTTGAGTGTTTTTTTTTCCGAGAAATTTTTTTAAACAATTATTTATGCTTAGCGACTTCTTTTGTTTTTGGAATAACCAAATTTTGATTTTATTACCACCACGCCACAGTTTTTCCTACAACACTCTATCTTGAACTATTCACAGTACTCATAATGAATGAAGCTCACCGGCAAGGTGTAAGTGAAGTAAAGAGAGGTCAACTCATTGGACTTACTACTAGTACTGTAGTATACTTGGTCACCAAGTATTTTTGCGTTCCCCAATGCAGCAGCAACATCAAGTTGTCTACTTTTAGAGAGCAATGAAAAGACATTTTTTTTTATAAACTAGTCCTAGTACAGTCTCTCTGTTCTGCAATCAAAAACACTTCAACTCAATCTCAGTCTCTCTGTTTGAATCTCTCAGTATTGAAGAAAGTTTCCTCTATTTTTTCTTTGCGAAGTGTTTTCATTTTTCTCAGGTAAACCACTTTTCTTTCTCTTCTTCCTTTGAAAATTTGATTAGATCGATGTAAATCCGGGTTTTCTTTGTAGATATAAAGTGTTCTAAAAGATTGGGTTTTTCTTTGATTTAGTGATTGTAGATTTTTTGGACATGATTAGGGGCATATGGGATTTTATTATTATTAGCATTGTGGGGATTTTTTCATCCACTCAATCTGTGCTACTGGTTAAATGAAACAAGGAGTTTATTTTATTTGTTGGATTGTGAAAATGTTGTGGCTTGTTATGTGAATGCATATATTCCTGGATTTGGTAGTACTATAACAGAAATTGGCTTGCTTGTATGCTGCTAGCCCTCTTCGTAGGGCTTGCACCTGATTCTTAATTTAGATTTTTCTGATTTCATATTGATTTGATGATTCTAGTGCTGTAAATATTCACAAATTTTTGATATTAGCTTTTGAAGGTTTATTAGTGTCAAGAGGATTTAGGATGTATGTTGGTTCTTAAAGGTATGGGTTTACAATGTCATCAGATTTAGCTGTTCTTACTTGTAGTTTAAACTTGGTGAGTTCATTGATGTTGGTGTTGGGGTTGGGGTTAGTCTCATTTACCTATGATCAGCAAGAAACCAATCACCCGGCCGGACTCTAGTACGCAATTACTTTATCACCTTGTTTAGTAGGATGGACAATTATGAATATGATTGTTTATTTGAGGAAAGAGTTTCGGCCAAATATGTCTATATCTATATCAAATGAATCACCATTGCCATTGAATTACATTTTAACTACTCAAGTCTGGGCGTCAGTGAATACCATTTTTGGTTGTTGACGAGCCAAAGCCTTAACTATTGGGCAAGCTTAGACTATTTTATATAGAATCTGTAAATTGCAGGTGTAATTAGCCATTTTGTTAATTTGCTATACTTATTTGGTTGTTGCCAAACCGTAATATTTCTTTATTAACTGAATCTCTTCTATGGTTTCTGCCTAAAACAGATAAGGCAATGGCATATTTTCGCCTATCATCTCTGCTGGGACAGTTGAAAATCAATGACCCTAAAGATATCGAGAAGGATATGTCTTTACACACGTATGTAATTGAATTACCAGGTGTGAAGGCCGAATCTGTTCAAGTTCGTGTTAGTGAAGGTCGATTTCTCCTTATCGATTCACAAGGTTGTAAAGGTAATGGAGTCTTCACTTCTTTTTGTGGTGTAAAACAACCTTATATTAGGTTATAATGAGAGATTTAGTTTGCTTGCCCGTTTCGCAGCAGCCATTTCGATTTTGGTTATAACTAAACCCTCACCAGTGAATTCCATTCAATTGTTGAATTGAAAAACTATTTGTTTGTCGTTGGTGGTGCCTATATTTGAGTCAGTGGAGTTTTCTCTTTTGTTTTGTTGTTCTTTTTGGATACATGTCTCAGCATTTTACTATTCTGGGTTATCTTAAACAAGATAGAAACTCGTACATGTAGCCTTCGGATTGGTTATGTTAATGTCAAAGAATCTATTTTGGAGTGACTGAGAATTTATCTGACAAAGGTTTTTGTTAAAGATCAATAGTTCTCTTATGGGATTAGAGGAATCATTTATGTGATCATGTGACAGTTACTAATGTTCATTCTGAAAATTATGAACTCATAAGTTGTTAGGAAAAAAATGCAGAGACCGTGTCACCCTTGGAGGCCGAGTTGGAAAGGATACGGAAGAAGCATCAGGAGGATAAGGAAAAGAGGGAGAGGGAGAGCCAGGAGCGGATTGAAGAGATGAGGAGGGAGTCTCAAGAGTGGACTGAAAAGATGAAGAGGGAGTCCCAAGAGTGGATTGAAAAGATGAAGAGGGAGTCCCAGGAGCGGATTGAAAAGATGGAGAGGGAGTCCAAAGAGCGGGTATGATTAATTCCCTTCAGCTTGTTTCTGTTTTCATGGTTTTCTTGCTTATTGATTTGAAGGAGAATTGTGAATTTGAATGAAGCTACATACATGCTGATTTTTATTGTTGGTTTGCTTTAATTTGTTCAGTACTTATATGGAAATTATGCAAGTTTTAATTAGTCAGACCCCAAGCTAGTTATCGTATTCAAATATTATTCATATAGAATTCTTCTTAATTGATTAGATAAAACAGATAAGAGGAAGCTCCAGGACAAGTCGGAATAGAGGGACAGGAACTACCAGCAGGAGGTATGGTTCATTCTCTTATGATTGTTTATATTTCACATTTGATTTGGAGGGAAATTATCTATTTCAATGAACCTGCAATATCTTCATGCCGATATTAGTTGGCCCTCCTGCTGCAATATCACTCAGTATGGTTAATCAAACAATAAATAGAAATGATACCAGGTTGATAATATTAACTCTAGTTTGATTAATTGCTATTGTTCTTGCAGAAGCGCCGAAAGGGTTTTGGAGCTCTCTGAGGCGCAGGCTCCACCCCAAGAGTAGAAAGCAATGAAATGCTGGCTTAAAGCAGCAATTTGGGGGATAGCGAAGCATCTTCCTTTGGGTGCATGTAAAAAGGTCCTGGACCTGGATGCTTCAGGTGAAGATAGTGCTGCTTTAATCAAATTTGCATAGTATAAATGTGTTTTGTGCCGTAGCTTATGACGTACAGTTGCAATGTAAGTCAGATACATAACTGCTATTTTCTGGTATTACTTGTAAATTATAACTGTATGAATGGGCAGACCCGCTTATGAAGGTAGCTAACAGTAGTAGACTCGTAGTGTATTTTGTGGGATTGCTTGTAAGTTTTTGTTTCTGCTCAAACTCTTTTCTACCCTGATCGAGCATCTCGGATGATATCGCGGGTTGTTGATATCACCTGAATTTGTTAAGCAATTCTCCATGTAACTATTGACAACTTGGGACTTTTGTCTTTCTCAGCAGTGTAATTCAACGAGAATGGTCTTTGCTCTACAAAATCTTCTTCTTCTTTCTTATTTTCTTTTATTTCGTTTTTTCAAAAAAAATTTGTTAAAGGTTGGGTGTGGTTACATGCCAGATTGGCTCTACACAAGCACATTCAATATTGTGTAGGTTAGGTGTGCCCCATAAGCCAACTGGAACTAGATACACAAACCGGCCAATAGATGAAATACATGTACACATTCTAGGTAGGATTTTTCATATCCTAGCGTCTCTTTTCTTTAACATCTTTTTTATCTAAAAAATGTTGGTGCTAAAAAGCGATCAGCACTTTTGCTATTTGACACTCAAATTCATCGCTCTGCTTAGCACTTATCTCATCCAGACCTTTCATCTGGAAGATATGGAATATGTTCTTGTACAAGATGAGTCCTAGCTGAATGCGATAAACCAGTACTTTTGCAACATTTGTCTTTGAATGCTAAAAAGAGCATTAACGAGCAAAATTGACACTACAAAAAAAGTCACATTTAAAAACAAATATTTTGATCGCTAAATGATCCAATGGTGAGACCATACTATAATCCAAATGTATAAGTCACAAAAACTCTTAGCCTTTGAATCATTTGGCGGTGAAAGTGGTTGTGTGTCTCATTGTTGGTTAACGAGAGAGTTGAAGTTGGAATATCAATTTCGTTTCACTTTACTTCAGTTAGTCAACTGATGTAATAAGTAATTTGCGCCGAAAAATCTCACTAGCGTTTACTGCAGTATACTTGGTCTCCAAGTGTTTTCACATTTCCCCATGAAACAGCTTGCGTGGATGATAAGACTTCCTCTTTTTAAGCGATTTTATATTAGAATCAGTGCTGCTATTTGGCCCTCTCTATAGCACTCCCTTTTACACTTATGATGACGTGTCGTGACGTGTCATCAAAATATTGAAGATCGTAAGTGTTCAATCGACAATCAGCCCAAAAACAAGTTGCAGTTTAGTAGTTTTCTGCCAAATTGAATTTATACATGGTTTTGTTTACCCTATAAACCTCAGCCGAGTAGGTGTTGTACACTGCAACATTGGAACTGACTCTTGCATATGAAAATTAGGCTCTGCATTTAGATCTTGAAAGTGTATGAATTGAAGTGGGTGCTGAAAGAATTCCCAAGGTTGGTACAGAGGTACTTGTGGAGCTACTCCATTAAGTTGGTACAGTCCTACTTCTCCACTAAATTGACACATAGGAACCTGGGGAAAACCTCCATTCGTACTTTAGTAATATTTCCATCCACTTTGTCTCAAACTCTGAAGGATATTGTGAATTATAGACAACCTTCTTCATTGTATATGTGATCCGCGAATAGTTTTTATGACTCTTAAACTTTTCGGGCAATTTCTTCATAACATGCCATATGCACCATCTATGTCTAGTCTTGGGGAATACTATTTCTATGTCCCTTTGCATAGCTTTGTCTTGATCAGTTATTATTGCAGGAGGAGCACATCCGGACATACAATCAAGCCACATCCCAGCAAAATTGATTCTCCATGGTGATTTACCCCGACAAATGGGGCAAATGGCATACTATACCGGTTTACCAAGTATGTGGTGTCAAAAGAAATCACCTCGCCAAACTCTTTATACTCTTCTTTTGATCTACAATCTGCCCAAAACACATTTCTTAAATGATCATCCTCGTCTACATCAACATTTGAATAAAATCCATTACCTTGTGAA
>JAJJMA010253901.1:0-12180 GCA_023529015.1 Papaver nudicaule | reverse complement strand
GGTATATTTGCACATGGGCATATATTTTGGCTCGAAAATAGAAGGAACTTACGTATTGTATCTTTCGATTTGCATACTGAGAAATTCGAAACAGTATCACCACCCCCAATCAAGATCCCTAAGAATGTACATCCCATTGTTGGGCTGGTCCAAATTGGACTGTCTTTATGTCTATATCATATGAGTCAGCATGAAGGCAACGTTACTCTGTGTTTGTGGTCACCCATTCTCGAGAAAAGAAACTGTTTGAGGGCAAATACTAGATGCAGGGAAAAGAAATGGGTGAAACAGTGCAACATTGAATTGGGAAGGGTGGAACCGGACCTGTTACATTATGAACCTATTGCACTTGGTAAGAACAGCGTCCTGTTGTGGCGAATTTCAATGTTGAGCAAACGTCTTTGTCTTTACGATTTGGAAACAAAAAGTAACCCGGTTATCTGGAAGTCTAGACGTGAAGATAGAGTTGATCCATACCTTCACATAGTTCCTCACATGCACTAGTGGAAATTGCCCCCTTTTCAACCCTTAGGAACGACCCCAAATAATGGTTGTACCACCTATAACCCCTGATGGGGGTCGTTGCCTTGAAAAAAAATTAATAATTTAATCAAAAATTCAACGACCCCAAATAATGGTTGAACCCATGAAACTTGAAATGACGTATTAACCCTTTAGGTAACTACCCGCACTGCGACCCCAATTGATGGTTGAGGAGCTAATGGCGGGATTGTTTTTTTGGCTAGCGGGAAAGCCCCCAAATGTTCCAGAACCTGCTATATAAACCCACCCCCTCTCCTATCGACTGCTGCTGTTTTCTCCCCTAAATCTTATCGCTTCAACTTCGCTCTGAGATTTGAATCTCTTTTACTGGCCTAAACCCTTCTGTAAATCATTAAATCTCTCTAAACATCTCTAAATCCCGTTGCCGTTCTACATCAGGTAAACATGCATAGCTAGGGTTTTGTTTTTTGTTTACGGCTTTGATTTGTGGTTCCATTTCTTAGGGTTTTTGTTAACAGGGTTATGTTAATAGGTTACTAACTATCTGATTTTGTTTGTTTGTAGGTTGATTTTGCTGAATCGAGGGTGTTTTTCATCAGGTACAGTTAGGGTTTTGTTTGGTTTAAGTTTTGTGTTTTCAATTCTTAGGTTTTTGTTAACAGGGTTTTGTTAAAAGGTTACTAATCATATGATTTTGGTTGTTTGTAGGTTGATTTTGCTGAATCAAGGTTGTTCTTCATCAGGTACAGTTAGGGTTTTGTTTGGTTTCAGTTTTGTGTTTTCGATTCTTAGGTTTTTGTTCATAGGGTTTTGTTAAGAGGTTACTAATCGTCTGATTTTGATTGTTTGTAGGTTGATTTTGTTGAATCAAGGTTGTTCTTCATCAGGTACAATTAGGGTTTAATTTGATTTCAGTTTTGTGTGTTTCAGATTTAATTTTGGTCTAATTTTGTTGGGTGTTCATTTTTCTAATTTACTTCTTTTTTGGTTGTTGATTTGTTGATTAGGGTTCAGTTGCATTTCTGGTAGTTGGATCCTCATCAGGTATATGTTTCTAATTTGGTGAATTGTTGTTATTTGGTTTATATTATGAATCAAGTATGTGAGTATAGAGAAATGAAATTGATAATTGGTTTGTAGTAGGGTACAGTTTCAATTCTGTTTAATGATTGTTGTTATTTGGTTTATATTATGAATCAAGTATGTGAGTATAGAGAAATGAAATTGATAAATGGTTTGTAATAGGGTACAATTGCATTTCTGTTTAATGAAATTGATATGAAGTTTACATTTCAGTTAAAGTGTAGCTTCATGCATGAGGATCTGAATTTGTGTAGTAAGAAATGTGATTTGTAGGTGTCTGTGGCACAAATTGTTGTTCTCATCATCACTTAGTTCTTCTTCTTGGTTTTGTTTTATCACTTGCTGGTAAAGAAGAAGAAGAAGAAGAAGAAGAAGAACTTTGGAGATGATGAGTGCGCCCTTTTGCTGTCGATAGTGAAACTTACAATTTGATTTTTTTTGTGATTAGTAATGGTGGAGATAATGAAACTTACAATTTGATTATTTTTTAGGTAAGTATGACAAGGGCTCCTGGAAGTACCACCCGATTGCGGTGTGGGAGTACTAGGACAGGTTCTAGGTCAGTAGGTACCAATTCAGCAGGTACCAGTTCAGCAAGTATCAAGTCAGGAAGTAATGGTAATTCTCCCTCAGGAAGGGGACCTAACTGGCCAAGTCCCTTGCTTCGTTCATATCCATCAATTGAACCTGAAAACCTATCTTCGTCAGATGGTGAGCATTCACCAAGTAGAGCTAATGAACTACGTAGTGAAGCCAGTGAACATAATGAGTTTGTAGTTGAGGCAGAAGATGTCAGCCAGTTGCAAGAGGATTTTAATCATGGATCCCAAGCTGAAGAAGAAGAAGAAGAAGGTAATATGCCTTTAATCATATATGTTGAACTTTTGTAGGCTACTCATAATAGTATTAGATAGTGTTTGTGATTGTGATTAAATTGAATTGATTTTGTAGTTCTAAGTTTTTCTAAGTGTTGTTCTAATACTTACCTGTTTTATTTTGTAGATGATCACCGTCTTCCAATTGAATTCAATTCAAATGGACTACCTATAAAAGATGGTTCTAAACAGTATGCTACTAAAGTTGGAAAGATAGTCAGGAGCACTATCTCACCTGCTTTTGAGGATTGGAGGCTGGTACCTGAGGAGTTTAAGGAAGAAGCTTGGAAGAGGATTAAGAATGCTTACAGGGTACCTGAATTCATCAAGGGTAAGTTTTTGAAGATGGCAAATAGGTCTTGGAAGAATAGAAAGACAAAGCTAGGAAGACTTGCTGACAAATGTGTTACTGTTGCCGAAAGAAAGAGTAATCGTCCTGGTTGTGTGACAAAAGAACATTGGGAAGCGTTTGTGGATATGCTCAATACTGACAAGGATAAGAAACTAAGGCAGATAGGAAAAAGCTCAAGGAAGCAACTCAAAGCTTTACACAGTACTGGAAGGGATGGTATCGCACGTCGTCGGGATTTAATGGAACAACAAAGTCCAACTGGTACTGTAACAAGGTCTGTAGTGTACTTGGCCACCCATGTGTACCAAGAAATTCCTGAAGAAAGCTTATGAAGTAACAAGCAGAAAATATGTTGTGAGTACTTTAGCCTTTTCTATTATTAACAGAACCTGTTTGATTGACTAATAGTTCTTTAATTTGTTTTCTACTAACATGTAATTTTTGCTGTACATTGCAGGGAATTGTGAGAGCTTTATATGAAACTGATGAGTATAGAGAAGAGACAGATTTGGATAGAGATGCAGTAGCCAAGGTTTGTGGGTGCATAGACTGATTTTGGTTTGCTAAAATCATTTCTTTCTTGGTTGTTTTTTAACTAGCTGATTTTGTTGACTTGTTGTTAGGTGTTTGGGCCTGATGAGAGGGAATGTGTTCGAGGCGTTGGAGGGGGGATTACCAAGACTGAATTGATTTCTTCTACAGTTCCTATGGAGCAGTTACGTCAAGAGTTGAAGACTAGAGCTTTGGATGGTCGTGTCCGTGACCTTGAAGAAACTGTTGGGCAGTTGAAGGCTGGTATGAATTGCAATCCTAGCACTAGCATTGCTAGTTCTCAGGTAAGAAATAGTTCTTAATATTTTCAGTTAAGAAACCTGAATTAAAACCATATATAGAATCACATGAATCACAAGCTAGCTAGAATCACATGAATCACAAGATTTTTGTTGTCTGTAGGGAATGGATGTAGCTGGTTCTGTTCATCCCAATGAGCCTCTAGTTTTGAGGAATATGAGAATGAAGTCAATTGCTTTTGGTCATCTACACGCAACTGAGACATCACCAAATCCTGAATGGCAATTGGTCGTCATCAACGAAATTTTGCGACCTACCGAGCCTCTTTGTGATGATGACAGAACTTTTGCAGATGTTTATGTAGGTGAGAGTATTATGTGGCCAAAACACTCGGTTTGCAAATGGACAATCACTGGTATCTAGGTCTAGTCAGGTTGTAGTGAACTTTTTGGGATACATGAGACATGGAGAACTTTTTGGTATATGGTTGTGCAGGTTATGAAGAACTTTTTGGGGATTAATCTGTCACTTTTTAGGTTTGTTTATACATATGGTTGGGAATTTTGTGCATGCTGTTAAACTGTGAAGAAACTTTTTGGGGGTAAACTGTGAAGAACTTTTTGGGGTTAAATTTGAAGAACTTTTTGGGGTATATGGTTGGTATATGTAGAGTGTTTTGGGGTATATGTAACTCTTAGTTATGGAACTTGCAAGTTTGTATGGTTATTGTCTCTTCTTCTTTTCTTTTTGGTTTTTGTAAGGAAGAAGACAGTCTAAACATGTAGCTTGCAACTTCTATTATGTAGCTTCAGCAGGTTTGGAGCCCTGCTACAAACTAATGAAATTTACTTTTTGTTTATAACTTTGTTAACTGTGTATGAATTTTTTTTTCTATCATTTCAATACTGAGAAGAAACTCATCAAACTTGAAAATACAAAGCTTGCAAGTTGTATATGACTAAGGCAGTAAGGTAATTCAGCTCTTTCAGTTTGTGCTGAGTCTGTTTCAAAAACTGACTCGGGTTTGTGCTGAAAGTACTACTGACTAAGCCAAACTGACTCAGCAACACCCTAAGGCAATTCAGCCATTCTGTAACTAAGCTAAACTGACTCGGAAATACACTGAACCCTATTCAGCCCATTCTATGACTAAGCCAATCTGAGTGGGAAACATCGATATCTCAGTCACCCTAAGTCTAAATCTTATCTCTTCTTCCTTTTCTCTCGTCTTTCTCTCTCGTCTCAAAGCTCCAGAAAAATCTTTTCTCTTATTCCTCTCGTCTATCTCTCTCGTCTCAAAGCTCCAGAAAAATCTTTTCTCTTCTTCCTCTCGTCTTTCTCACTCACATCATGATTATCATTAGTTCATGATTCTAGGGGTCTTTTTCTTTCGTTCTCATCTCTCAGACGACGGAAACCCTACTTCCAGAAAACAAATTTGGGGGTTTGTTTTATTATCAGGGTATAAGCTCTTAATTCAATTAGGGTTTGCTAGTTTCAATGAATTGATTAAATGATTTCAATTTCGGTTAGGGTTGATTTATTGATTATGAGATTTCAATTTACAAATTAGGGTTTCTATTATTTGTTTTATTTTACAAATAAGTTCTGGAAAATTTTGTGTAGAAATTTGGTTATTACTGCTATGATCTTCAACTTACGTTAGTGTCACTTTTTATTTTGTTGTTTATTGTTGATCAAAATTTTGCCTTCTGCTGTGGCAGTAAAGAAAAAAAGGCAATGGTTGTTAGAGATGTGTAGGATACTTTGTTTCAGTTGTGAGTTTTATTGAGTTGTTTCAAATATGCTTTAGGACTTATGTGCTGGGTGATGAAACATAGTTGATGACTATTTGGTGCATTCTCTCTCGTACGTGCGAGTCGGTTGCTTCTTAAAGCAATGTACTTTCATATACGAGAGTGAATGCACCAACTCACTATCCTATATTCATCAGAATAATTACTCTTTAGTGACTTATCTCTGTTCATACAAGTGAGGTGAATTAATTTATAATTGCAAGCAAATTTCAGTAACTTATATATGATTTTTGTATGTAGATGCTTCGTCGTGTTAATCCTCCAGGTAAAGAATGGTTGAGGGCACGTAAGGGTTCACCTCAATGGCTTGAAGGTGTTGAATCTTTCATCCAATTTACCCGTACGAGTCTTGGTGAAGGTACATTTCACTGTCCTTGTATGAAATGTCAGAACTATAATAGTTTACCAAAATCGCTAGATGATATACATGGGGATATTCTTGACTTTGGGTTCGATGTGACATACCGAACTTGGATACATCATGGAGAGCTACCTCGTGGGACTAATACCAATGTTGAAGCTCCAACCTTACCTGGTAGTAGTAGTTTTGTTTGTAATGTACACGACTTGTTCAATGAGACACTAGGCCCTGCAGTTATTCCTGATGATATTGAAGGCCTTAATGGTTCTGATGCCCAGCCAGGAGGTGATGTTGCCGCTCTGAAGCTTCCTCTGGTGATAATATTCAACGTGGAGCGGGTATCAATTACAGTAAGAGGTTGGAGGATGCTCTACAACCTTTATATCCAGGTTGTAGTAGTGAGCATACAAAATTATCAACAACTGTTGAGTTGCTGAGCATGAAAGCAAGGTATCAGTGTCTTTAGATGTGTTTATGACTGAGTTATTGGGCTATTTGAAGACTGTTTTACCGGAGGGTAACACGTTACCAGATCGATGTAGTAAAGCCAACGATATAATTAAGCCATTTCAGTTGCCGGTACAAATTATTCATGCCTGCATTAATGACTGCATCCTATTTTGGAAGACGAATAAGGATTTAGATGAGTGTCCTAAGTGTAAGCAAAGTAGATGGAAAAAGCCGCCAGAAGGAAGTAAACCAACTACTAGAAAGGTACCAGTGAAGAGACTAAGATACTTTCCAGTTACGGAAAGGTTGCAACGCATGTACAGTGTACCATGGATAGCTGAGCTGATGATATGGCATGCTATGGTGGTCGAAAGTGCTACACATATGCGTCATCCGGTGGATTCTTCACAGTGGAAGTCGATCAATACGCAGTGGCCTGAGTTTTCTGATGAAAAGCGAAACATGCGTCTTGGATTAACTACTGATGGTTTTAACCCTTTCGGAATGATGAGTTCCCATAGTACTTGGCCCGTCATGCTTGTTCCATACAACCTTCCACCATCATTATGCATGTCAAAGGATTTTACGATGCTGGCACTATTGATTCCTGGCCCTCTTGGTCCCAACCACAACATAGATGTTTATTTGGAGCCCTTGATCGATGAGTTAAGCGAGTTGTGGTCAAAAGGAAAGGTAACGCCTTTCAAACTCTCATAACTTTGTCTGAACTTTTATCACATTTGGATTTCAAAAGGGTTGTGTAGTTAACTCTATCTCATATATAACGTCTCAGGTAACATATGATTCACATACAAAGGCTCACTTCGATGAAAGCAATGTTATTGTGGTGCATACACGACTTCCCGGCATATGCTCATGTAGCTGGTCTGCGAACTTCCGGGAGATTTGGTTGTCCAGTGTGTGGACAAGATACAGATGCTTTAAGGCTAAAACATGGTGGAAAGTATGCTTATATGGGACACAAGAGGTTTTTAAGAGATAAGAATCACCCTCATAGACGACTAAAATCCCAGTTCAACGGTAAAGTGGATTTCAGGGTTGCACCAAGACGATTGAGTGGCGTCGACTTGTTCGCTAAGACAGAAAACACAGATCAAGAATTTGGGAAGTTGGTAAAGCGTGGCAAGGTTGAATTTCCGTGGTCTAAGAGATCGATTTTATTCCGACTTCCTTACTGGAAGGTATATTATTCTGACCTATACAGTATTTTGCTTCAATATATGTCTTTGTTGTCTATTAATATTTACTAACTTGAACTCCATATAGTTTCTGCAAGTTCGATACAATGTGGATGTGATGCATGTAGAAAAGAACTTTTGTGAGTTGTTGGGAACTTTTATGAACAATAAAGATAAGTCCAAGGACGGGGTTGAGGCGCGCAAGGATTTAAAACTGCTGAAGTTAAAACCAAGCTTATGGTTGAAGAATACTGATGGCAAAGTCAGTGTCCCCCCTGCACCTTATTGTTTGTCTAAGAAAGAAAGGGAAGTTATCTGTAAAACTCTTAGCACACTTAAAGTACCCATAGGTTACAGTGGGAATTGGAGCAAGAAAGTTGACATGAAAGAGATGCAATTGAGAGGTCTGAAGTCTCACGACTACCACATCATTATGCAGGGTTTGATGCCTATTTTTCTCATGCATTGTTTCAAAAAGCACAAACCTTTGCGCGAGGCAATTAGACAGTTATCCTTGTTTTTTAAAGTCCTATGTTCTAAAGTTGTTAATCGCGCAGAGCTTCGTCTAATGCATGAACGTGTTGTGGAATCTATATGTGTGTTTGAAATGTACTTTCCACCTGCTTTTTTTGTTAGTATGACTCATGTGGTCATACACTTGGCAGAAGAGGCTCTTCGTTTAGGGCCTGTTCAGTTCAGGTGGATGTACCCTTGAGAGGTACATTGCTTTAGTTAATAATCAGTGTCCTTTTATTTTATATGCCACTGCACTTATTTGTTAATTGACAATTTACATATCTAATTTGTTTTCAAATTACTAATGCAGGATGATGAGAACCTACAAGGTTCTTGGTCGCAACACCAATTATATAGAAGGGTCGATTGCAAAACAATATGAGGTTGACGAAGGATAGCGACATTGCATGGAGTTCATTCCTGAGGGAAGACGGAAGTCTTATAAGTGTCGTGGAAAGATATCAATGCCAAGTGATGCTTATGAAGGACCACACCCGCAAAATTCTCAAGGAAAACAATATCAGCTAACCACCGTACAGTATGAACAAGTGCGTAAATGGGTTTTGAGACATGCAGAGGAAAATACTGAATGGGAAGCGTAAGCAATATAAAGCTGATTTCTCTTTAAACTATTTTGATTCAAACTCAAATATATAACTATCTCACTTACCACTGCTTTTGTTATATGACAGGAAATATGAAACCTATCTTAGCGCTTTTAACCAACCTCGTATGGGAAGGATCAAACCTGTGGAGTACATTCCATGGCTACAGAAACAACTTGAGGGAACTCCCATGACAGAATTCCGCAGGCTGGCAATTGGTCATGATTTCATGAAAACTTCTTATAATGCCTATTGGGTTAATGGTTATCTGTTTTATACAGCTGAAGCCGAAAAACACTTGATTACCCAAAACAGTGGTGTGTGCATGGATGCTTGCACAAGTTTCAGAGCAAGTTCCAGAGATACTAACCTGGTGGATGACGATACTACCTACTACGACATTCTGCAGCAAATTATTGAACTGAACTATGGAGATTTCACTGAAGTTGTTTTTAACTGTGATTGGGTGCGAGTCGAAGACAAAACAAATGGATTTAAAGTGGATCCAGAAACTAAGTGTAGGTTTGTCAACTTCGAAAAGTTCCAGAGAAGCTCAAAAGAAGTCGACGAGCCATTTATCCATGCTTCACAAGCTAGTCAAGTTTTTTACTGCAGCGATGTCACAACGAAGCATTGGAATCTGGTATTGGATTCTCCCATAAGATCTCACCACAATCTGAATGCTTTTGAAGATCCTTTTGTATTTAGTGCAAGCGCGAGTGAAGCACCGTTAATTTCAGAAACTATGGGAGATAACGAATATTGGGATGGAACTGTGCATGAGGTAATAAATTTTAATCAAGTACCATTTTATTTGTCTTCATATTGTACATAAACATTTGAATATTGATTTGATCACCTCTTTTGGTTGTCAGGAAAGTAGCTAAATGTGGATTGTAGAAGCTGCCGAACAATGCTTTGTCGAGGTATGTTTGCAGTTCTCGTTATATTGTCGCTTAACTTCTGATTTTTCAACATAAAGTGAACACAGTATGTATGAGTTAGCAACTTAGCATGGGTAATTAACATTGTCCAGGTTTATAAATAAAATTTCAGTTAAGTTATTTGTGTTGGCTCGTTTTCATATTGTGTCAGTGATATCAGATTTGGGTCATTTTTCTTTACTGACTTAAAAATCTGTGTTGTAGGTTGGTCAGTAACTCAATGATGATAGAATTCAGGCAAGAAGATTACCAACTGCAGTCAAGTGTGAAAGGCTTCCACAGATTTTGTTTCATTTTGCGGGTTATTTTTTTATGTCTGAATCACTTTTGTGAATGTTAATTGCACTCTTGTAAGCAACAAATCATTTGGATCTATATAAACAGTTGTGTGAATCAATATTTGATGCTTTTGAATTTTGAAATCAGGATTGAATTTTGCTATGGTGTCTGATTTGAATTTTAGGGTGAATCAGATTTAACTCAGCTAACTCAGATTTGTTTCAGCCAAAACTGATGTGTGGAATCAGATTTCTGGAATCAGATTTGTTTCAGCCAGATCTGAATCTGATTCCAAGCTGAATCTGATTCTATTTTTTTTTATTTGAAAATCCAAGGAAACGACCCTCATTAATTGTTGTTGTGGTTCCTTGAGTAATGACGCCTGATGCTGTTCAATGACCCTAGCCGATGGGTCGTTCAATTTTAACACGCTTTATTCGCGACGCTTCTGTTGACGCTGGCTAGGGGTCGTTATTAGCTTGTACGCCACCCCTATTCAGGGTCGTTTAAGAGCTGATTTCCACTAGTGATGGCGCTGAATGTATCATTGGAAGGCCTTGGAGCAAAACCTGACACCTGTTGTGATGATATGCATCTAACAACGAGCTTTCATGTGCATGAAGTTTGGAGTCTTTAAATGATGCGGAAGTACTTATATACCCAATGGGAAACTTGTTATTCAGTCATTAACTTGTGGCCCAAACTAGGTTCATTGGGAAAACATAAATGTAATACTTTCTGCTTTTGATTATTGTCAGTTATCTTTTGTTAGTCGAGATGATAACCAGGTAGCAGATGGCATCTCTAAGTTTGTTAGGAGGTCTAAGTGTTTCCTAGATTGCTCTTATAATTTTCCTTCCTTAGTAAGTAATGTGTTAGCAAAAGATCAATGAATTTGTTCTGCTTATCAAAAAAAATTGATACAACCATTCAGAGTTGTATTGCTTATTCTTGTGCAATATTAGAGAAGTGTATATCTGGGCGAGTATCGTCTGTGCCACAAATTGTATGTGCCAACCCAATAGGGATGCGACACATGTCAAGTTTTTGTTATAACCAAAATTCAAGCTTGAATTTCCATTTTTGTTCTATGTTAATTAGGTAACGTAACCAAATCTAATAAACCAAAAAAATGATAAAGATTTACTAATTATCTCTCCTAAAAAATCTTAGGAAATATTAGATTTGATTATGTTACCTAATTAACATAGAACAGAAATGGAAATCCAAGCTTGAATTTTGGTTATAACTAAACTTGACATGTGTCGCAGACCTATTGGGTTGGCACATTTGGCACATACAATTTGTGGCACAGACGATACGCGCCGGTGTATATATCTATAGTATTTTGGGGAAAAAAATCCTAAAGTTTAATGGAGATAACCACCAAATATTCTCTCTAATTTATTTAGGGACACTAACCATTGTTGGTTACACGAGATCCAGAAACTTTCTCTTAATAATTCGAAGATCAATACCCCCCAAAATCTCAACCAAAAACTTCTTTTCGGCGGGATGAAACTCGAACGAAAATTCTCAGATATTGTTCCTTTTTAAAGTTCAGTTTTACTTTAAAACTCGATTTATCTTTTCTGAAACCTCAACTCTACTCCTAACTCATCTTCTTCACAGTGGTTCATCCCTTATCTCAGGCTGGTTCTTATACTGGTATTATCTCTTTAACCCATTCTCGATTCAATACGAGTGCTGTTTTATATCATGTTGTATTATACATGTTGTTGATTTTAATATATTTTAAGGGAAATACTCTGTTTTTTTTTTTTAACTAATAACTGATAATCATAGGCTGTTTCAATCCGGTTCTTGTATCAGAATAATGTTTTAGGGTTAAGTTATATGAATCAATGGTACTTTTGCTGATATGTTTAGATTCTGTTTTTTCAATATATGCTCGAATTCTACCTATGTTGAGCATGTGGTGCTTTCCCTGTTAGGTTTAGCTATGATTTGGTTGAATCATTCATTTCTTTTTTACCATGGTTTTTTCTTTACATCAAGCTAAAATGGTTCATTTCATATCATCTTCTTTTTAATCAATCTGAGCTCATATTCCTACCTTTGTTGGAGTACACAGTGTAAGTTATGGTAGGTGATGACTTTTTAGATGATATGCTTATCGAGCACGAAGAACACCCCGATAACAGCAATGAAAGTGATTTTAAAATATACAAAAGGTTTAGAGCACCGTTCGAAAGATTCCTCCGCAAGATCCAGGTAACCAACTACGGATTCCTACAACCATCTCTATTCATCATTTTTATTCACCATTTTTGTTTTGTGCCTGTCTCTAATTAACAAGCCATTTAATATTTTGATTATTCATTTTGTCAGACTCAGGCTCTGAACAAAAGAGCAAGAGGCATGAATAGGCTCCCCTCGGAA